>PVLC010048975.1:0-10590 GCA_004027655.1 Graphiurus murinus | reverse complement strand
AGCTCGGAGGTAGAATGCCCCTGAGTTCAATCCCCAGTACCGCAAAAAAAAAAAAAAAAATTCAGCACCAAACCTCAGTTCTCTGGAAGTTGTTTTGTACCTTCAACCTATTTTGGACTGCACAAACAGGCGGAATAATTTTTCAAAATGTGATAACTTGAGCTGGGCATGGTGGCGCACGCTTGTAATCCCAGCATTTGGGAGGCTGAGACCGGAGGATCCGGGTTCGCGGCCAGCCTCAGCTACCTAGTGAGGCACTCACAACTTAGTGAGACCCTGTTTCAAAATAAAGAATAAAAATAGGGCTGGGGGTGTAGCTCGGAGGTAGAATGCCCCTGAGTTCAACTCCCAGTACCGCAAAAAAAAAAAAAAAAATGTGATAACTTGAATCAAAACTTAAACACTTATAATTCAGCCAGGCATAGAAGTGTACACCTGCCTGTAATCCCAGTATTTGAAAGGCTGAGACAGGACTACAAGTTTGAGGCCACCCTTAGCAACTTAGTGAGACCTTGTTTAAAAATAAAAAAAAAATAAAAAAAATAAGCTGGGCATAGTGGTGAATGCTTGTGATTCCAGTACTTGCGAGGCTGACAACAGGAGGATCGTAGGTTTGAGGATGAGGCCAGCCTCGGCAACTTAGTGAGGTCCTTTGCAACTTCGTGAAACCCTGTTTCAAAATAAAAAAGAATAAAATCGGGCTGAGGGTGTAGCTTGGAGGTAGAATGCCCCTGGGTTCCATCCCCAGGACCATAAAAAAATATAAATAAATAAATAAATATGGCTGGGGCTGTAGCTCAGAGACAGAATGCCCCTGGGTTCCATCCCCAGTACCACAAAATAAATAAATAAATAAATAAATAAATAAATAAATAAATAAATAAATAAAAAGTAAACGTCTGGGACTGTAGCTCAGAGGCAGAATGCCCCTGGGTTCCATCCCCAGTACCACAAAAAATATAAATAAATAAATAAATAAATAAATAAATAAATAAATAAATAAATAAGGCTGGGGCTGTAGCTCAGAGGCAGAATGCCCCTGAGTCCCATCCACAGTACCACAAAAAATATAAATAAATAAATAAATAAATAAATAAATAAATAAGGCTGGGTTGTAGCTCAGAGGTAGAACGTCCCTGGGTTCCATCCCCAGTACCACAAAAAATATAAATAAATAAATAAATAAGGCTGTAGCTCAGAGGCAGAAGGCCCCTGGGCCCGCCCGCAGCACACAGCCCTCCCTGCCAGATCTCTTCATTGCACGGCCTGCACTTCCAAGTCCCACTGTGTCCCTGACCTCTCAGAAGGTCGGTTCTGGATGAACATCTCAGACTCTGCAGCCCACAGCGTGAGGGCCGTCCCCAGTCCCCAGTGAGGGTCAGGGGCTGCCTGTCTTCTGCCATCCCCCAGCCCTTACAGATATTTCTCCTGAACCCTCTTTAGTCCTGGCGGCAATGTCATCCTGATGAACATCTAACGTGCCACAGAGTTTAGCAGGTGCTGGACAGGAGCTTCCAAGGAGGACGCCCCCCTTCCCACCCTCGGGTCCTGCTGGCTCCTACCTGGGTCCAGGCTGCTCCAGCCACAGCCCCCAGCAAGCCCTCCTTGCAAGCTAGTGCACACTCCTGAGCATTTCTCGGCTCATCCTTTCGCTTTCTTGCCAGAGATATGCAAAGCCATTGTGTTTTCAAACACAGTTTCCATAAGCACAGTGAGGAAGCGCGTGTTTGCACATCGGCACACACAGATACCTGTGGACAGACACACAGGCGAAGCTCCTGCACCTCCTTGCCTGGCAAACACCAAGTCATATGCGCTTGGACTCAGGCTCCCTTTTCTTTGCCAAGATTCTTCTTATTAAGCAATCGAGAAGAGCCACGCCAAAGCAAAGCAGGGATTCCTGGGCACACTGCGCGTCCTGGGCTAGCACTTTGATATTGTGTAATTAAGGCGTAACAAACATCGCCCAGGGAACTGGGCTCCAGATTGTGACAGAAATAAATCTGCTGGGCTTTGAAATGTTTTCCTTAAAAAGAAATATTTTGGTTCCCGTGTCTGTGCAAAAGGGAGAGAGCCTGTTGTCCTTGAGACAGGCTGCAGATAACACCTGCAGCACTGGAGCCACCTGCTCGGTGCCTCCAACCCAGCCTGCAGCTGGCTCACCGCCCCACTTGCAGGCCACACCTGCCTTGGGGCAGCAGAAGGGCCTCAGAGCGGATAGGATCCCTTACCTCCAGCAGGAGACCCCAGCTATATAAATCATCGTGGGTTGTGGAATTCCCCACGCGACCAAGAAAAGTTAAACTCCCTTCTTCATGCTCTCATCTGCCAAACACAATCTACACAGTATCCTTGTTCCCCATGCAAAAAACAACCAGAGAGCACAGCCCTGCTGCTCAGAAAGCCACGCCCTCAGTGGAGGAGCATGCCTGCAATCCCAGTACTTGGGAGGCAGAGACAGGAGGACCACAGGTTAGAGGCCAGCCTCGGCAACTTAGTGAGACTCTCAGGAACTCATGAGACCTTGTTTCAAAGTAAAAAGGGCTAAGGAATAGAATAGAGCAGAATGTCCCTTGGTTCCATCCCCAACACCCAAAATAAATGAGTGAAAATTTTAAAAAGAAAGCAGAGCCATTAGAAACATCACCCTCAGACTCAAGTAGGAAAGACTCATTGAAGTGCCAAAAGTAACATTTCAGTTGGAGCCCTCGCCCTCCCTGTAAGCAGCGCGGCGTTATTCTTGGGAAAGCCCTTCCTGGCTTGAGCTAACGTTAACGCTTCACAGACTTTTGCTGTAAGCATTCTTTGTCATGTTATTTTTAAATTGTGAGTGGATTCTGGAGTAGAAAAAGAGGCAGCGGCCAGACTGTTCCCCTCGTGCACATTTTGGCCACTCAAAGCTGGGGGTGCCCTGGAAGGTTCACTTCCAATTTCCTTTTTCTTTTTCTGATAGAACTTCGAAAATGAATTTCGGATCAACTATTGACAACCCGAAACTATTGAGAAAGCAAAAGGAAGTTGAAAACGGAGAAGATGAACTTAGGGTCTATGGCGTATGCGTCATCTCGTTGGAGATGGTGGGACGAGGTCGTTTCTCTGGATCATCTCTTTGCATGGATGCTCCCAAATGCCCACCTCTTTTAGTTAATGGATCAAGTAGAAATGTCTTCTGATGAAAAGGTTCTGCAAGCATGAAAAACCATCTTCTAAACGTAACAGTGGATGCAGGAGGGCGCGCCAGCAAACCTCTCTCCCTGGGCCTCCGTGCGGATCCTCCGTGGAAATGCGTGCCACATGTGAGCCTGCTGAGAGAAGAGGGCTTTGCTTTCTGTATCGCACATGTGGTGGGCAGGCCAACCCCAAGGAAGAAAGAAATGGAGACACGGCTCGCACAGCCCTGCTGTGTCCAGCTCCGAGCCAGGCATGGCTCTGCAAAGGTCAAGAAAACACCTGACTCGCAGCTCTGAGTGAGTCACCGTCCTCTGAAACAGGCCACCTGTGCCAAAGCAGGAGCGGTCTTCCCAGAATCCGGAGAAAAACAGAGAGGAAGGTTGTGCGTAAGTGAAAAACCCAAGGGCTTTGCAAACATTCCTTCTGCCCTCCCGGCGTTTGAGTCACACGTCCATCCACAGCGCACACAGGCGCAAAGACCTGGCATCGCTCATCAGCGGGCCCCCCTCGGCCCCCTGTCCACGTCACCACAGGTAGCGGAGGAGCAGATTCCAGTAGAACTCCAGGGAGACGAACCTTCAGACACCTGAGCATCTGTTCGTCCTTGCCCTCTTCTTCTGGGTCTCTGACGAAGGGGAGTCTGTCCTCACCAAGGTTGGTCACCACTCTGGAGTGGGACTTGTCCTTCACCTGTGCCCACAGGGGATGCCACCACCCACCATCTGCACTCTGAGTAAGCTTCAGCTTGGCACTGAAGATATCCCTGCACACAGAAATGTTTATTAGCAATCTAAACGTTGATGGAGACTCACTAATTGAGCACTTACTGTATACCAGATCCTCAATGAAGCACTTTGTGTGTATTTTCTCATTGACTCTTGAAGTTGGTCTGATCTGTATATCCAGTTTAGACACGGGGAATCTGAGGCTCAGGGTTCTGAACCCTGAACAAAACCAGACACAATTCATCCATGGCACACAGGCTCCAGGCTGCCAGAGTCCCCAGCTCCACGCTCGACATTGCCAACAAGCCTCTGATGTCTCGGAAGCCGCACGTGGCGCCCTGGTGAGGCGGTGTCTCCCCGCAGGCCTCCAGCTCCAGCGTCTTGCCTTCTGCACTGCTCTCCGCTTTTCCCCTGCAGCGGGTCTGCACAATCTCCCAGATCCTCCTTCACGCTGTTTCTCACTGTGCGAGGGTCTGGGCTTGCTCCTGCAGGCCTCAGGAATTCCACGCCAACTTCAAGTCGACCGGAAGCTCGCAGTCCTCCAACCCCTGACCCCGGAGGTACTCATCTCTTCAACTCAGCCCGGTGTCACTGGGTGGTAGAGCGCTTGAGTGCTGGAAGTCCTGCTGGGTTTAATCCTTGGTGCTATAAGCAAAAGCACCAGCCACTCTGAGACCTGCATTACCGTCTGCTAACAGGGTCAGCCAAAGCACCCGTTGGGTTCCTCCCTCCTCCTGGCTCAGGCCCGTCTCACACCCCACGCAGCACCTCGGCCCGTCACAGTCGCCCTAGCTTCCAGGACCAAGTGGGCAGGCCGCAGCAGGCACAGGGTCCCTCCTCTTCTGGGCACTGCACGTGTCTGAGGCTCCCACCCCCCACTTCTCTCTGGGCCCCCCCACTCCAGGCCTGCACACCGCCTCCCCTGCGCCTCTTGTGAAGCAACTAGATGCCTTTCACTCACTGCTGAGCACCCAGGCGGCGTTCTCTTGGGGGTGGGGGCATTTTCTCTACCTGCCCACATCTATTCCATGGCCACCAAGTGGCCTTTTCTGAACACTTAGAGGCAGGCTCAGTGGTAGAATGCTTGCATGTTCGAGGTCCTGGGTTCAATCCCTGGCAAAGAAGGAAAGGGGAGGGAGGGAGGGAAGGAAGGAGAGAAAGAAAGAGAGAGACTGAACAGGAAGGGAGAAGGGAGGAAGGAAATACTGAACACCTTTGGTTTTAGTCGTCTTTCTCGTGACTCTGACCAAGATACCCGTCAAGCAAAACTTAGAGGGGAAAGATTTATTTGAGACTCACAGTCCCGGGTTTCCGCAGGCTCCCAGGCAGAAGCAGTTCAGCAGTAGGGCTCAGGGTAGGGTGAGGAGGAAAAGCCACTCTCAGCTCCAGGGCTGGTGGGAAGCAGAGGGGGGGAGGGGCCAGGGACAGAAGCATGTCCGCAGGGTCAGGCCTCCAGGAACCCGCCTCCTGCAGCCACGCTCACCTCCAAGCCTGGCTTTGGCTTGAGGTTTGGGGGGTCACGTCAAATCCAAACCATAGCACCTACTATGTGCTGGGCATTATATTGAGAGCTGGGAGTTCTAAATCACCTCGCCCAGCCAGCATCCAGCAGGAGCAGAGGAAGGGATAGATGAGCACCAGCTGCTATCATGGCCTCAGGCTTGCAGCAGCCGACAGGTGGGGAGGAGGGGGGGGGGCACCGAGTGCCTCTCATCCTACACACCAATTTGAAGAGATACAATCATATCCCAGACATCCTACATATAAATTCTCTCCTGAACCCCCAGCGGGACACTGTAAACTGCCACTAGCACAAGGGACTCGAATTGCAAAGTTACACGGAAGTTGGAAATCTGGTTTTCTAAACGTGTCACTTTTTTAAAAAGCTTTGTTTGAATTTCTGCATCTTGGCTTACAGGTATATAAATGCAAACGAAGTCACAAAAACAAAGCTTGCCCTTCTGAATACTTTGACTTGTCTGCAATGAACAGTGCGAGGAGCACACGTGCTTGAGACCCTCGAAAGGGGGGTGCTGGGTCCGGAGGGCGGTGTGGGCGCCCCTCCACTTGCCGCAAGTCTGCTGGGAACTAGCAAGGGCAAAGGGCCCCCATCCTGGAGAGCGGCGTGTGCTTTCTCCTGAAGCTGTCTTTTAATCTGTAAGGAATATTAATACTTTTACACATAGGATAATTATAAGAATTAAATGAATCATGTATGAGGAAGCATTCTGCTAGGTGAAAATTGCATTTCTGCAAAAGTTATCATAACTGTGAACTGTAACCATGGACCAAGTAAGGAGGCAGAAATAATCTGGTTTGGAAAAATCAAAAGTTAGGAAAGAGTGAAGTGACAGTCACCCAGTGCCCAAGAGCCCCCAGCTCGGGGCCTCTCCCCATGGTCCCGGCCACAGACATCTCGTTCACACTTTAAATGCTCACCAAAACCTCGCTTATTCATCCAGTTTCTGCTGGAAAAGCTTGCTCTTCGTGACTTCTAAGGTCCATTTCACGGAAATGGCAAAGCATTATTTTCCACTCCTAAGCTCGTTTCTGACGTTCAGGGACTCAGTTTCCAGGAGAGCTCCCAATTGTTCTACTGCTCTAGCTTACAAATTAATTTTTTGTTTGTTTGTTTTATTCAGTTTAGTTCTCTGCTTTCATGTAATTCAAATTGATTCAGAGCATGAGCAAATCTCATTTCTCATAGATGTATTTTTAAAAAGACACTGTGAACAAGAGTACAGAAAAGGAATTCCTTTTTATCTTGGTAAACGCAGACGCAAGGTACCCAGATACTTGTGTCCAAGACTACAGCCCAGTCCCGCTGTCACCTGCAGCCAGGGCGCACTTGCACACCACTGCCACTGAAACAAGAGGCCCTTCCCAGTCCCAGCAGGAGAAGACACCCCTCAAGTGTGAGCAGATTTGAGAGGGAATGCCGGGGTGAATGTTGGGCCTGAGATGCCCCCAGAGCCACTTGCGGAAGGCGTGCTCCCCAGCCCACGTAGCTGTCCAAGGTGGCGGGATCTTTCGGAGGCGGGGCCTGCTGGGAGGGAGCGAGGTCTCTGGGGCGTGGCCTTGGAGGAGACTTGACACTCCTTCTCTTTTCACTTCCAGAGTGCCATGAGGTGAACCTCTCCCTCCTCCAGAAGCCCCCCCATGATGCAGTGAGCCAGGACAGGGCCGAGTGACCATGAACTGGAAGTTCTGAAACAGGAGCCAAAATAAACCTTTTCTCCTCCCATGTTGTCTGTCTCAGGCATTTGCCACAGTGACGAAAAGCCTTGTGCCAATAGCTTTTACCTTTTAAGCATTCTGAAAAATGCATATATATATACATATACATAGATATATATCTTTTTTTTTTTTTTGCCCAAATCTTAACTTCTCCCTGTGTGTTTCTTCTATTTCCCCCTTTTTCCTTCCAGGAGATGCTCCTAAACCATCGCAGGGGAAGCCCTCTGGCCCTGATGGCAGGGGACCTCATTCCAGGGCGCTGCGTGGCCTCAACACACAGCCCTGTCCGCTAACTCTGGCTGCAATCACAGACAAGGAGGACAGAGATTCTTCAGGTTCTCCTCCAGGCCTGAGACTCAGGGATCACCCAGAGCCGGCCCCTCCGTCTCCACTGCACTTCTGCCCTGAAAGATTAAGAACAGAACCTCCGGGATTGTGGGGCTGGTCATTCCACAGTGCCCAGCCGGATAGTGACAGATCCCAGAGCTAGGAGAAATCCAGCTGACGTTTCCCAGGGAGATAAGCGGGAGCCTTCCAAGTACAGGACAGCCAGACACATTTCCACAACATTCTAGAATGTTCCCAATCATACAAGAGATAAAAACATGAAAATCTTAAAGAGTCTGAACTCCTACTTACCCTTATCAAGATGAATCACTTGTATACACAGGGAGTAGTATGGCAACTTTGTAAGGGACACTGCTGTTTCTTGTGCCAAAGTGGTTTCTGAGGTCTTTTTCTCTTAGGTTGCTGTCTGCGGGAACCCTGTAGCAATTCTCTCAGCTCTTCAAAGGGCACTTTTGATGGCAATTAGCACGTAATTAAAGAATCCCTTCGCCACAGTGACTGCACTTGCTTTAGGATGAAAAGCATCCGAAAGAGGAGTGGTGGAGCTGGGTTATCTGGTGGCTCCATTCCCAGTTGTTGGAGGAACCTCCACACTGCTCTCCGCAGTGGTCATACTAATGTCCACTCCCACCAACGGTGGAGAAGAGCTCCTATTTCCCCACATCCTCACCAGCATTTACTATTATTTGGATTCTTGATGATTGCCATTCTAACTGGAGTTAGACGGAATCTCAGTGTAGTTTTGATTTGCATTTCCCTGATTGCTAAGGATGTTGAATAGTTTTTCATGTATTTATTGGCTATTGATATTTCTCCTTTTGAGAAGTCTCTATTTAGTTCAATTGCCCATTTATTATTGGGTTATTTGTGTTCGGTTTGGTGTTGATATTTCTTGAGTTTTTTTAATATATTCTGGATATTAATCCTCTGTCAGAGGTCAAATTCTTAAGGATGAGACCCATGATAGTCACAAACTTCCAGATATACATGCCAACTGATAATCCATTGGCAAGACATTGCAGAGAGATGGGACTTAGGCCCAACTATAAGACAAGTACTTGATTCTTGAAGACTTTCCATTCTGAACCCCAAAAGGAGTCAAAGGTGCCTTCAGAGGTCATAGAAGTTGCCAGAGGGAGTCATCAAAGTGTCACCAGCATCGTTGCCATCATCACCACCTGTCAGACAGCATTTATTAATATTCCCAGGCCCAGTCCCCCACATAGAGTTGCACATGCACACTCAGTTTTCATAGAAAGTCCATGAGACAGCTCTTCGCTTGTTCCCTATTAAAGACGAGGAGACCTCCCCCATCCACTGGGAGGAGTGAGGCGGCATTCCCAGTGGCATCGTCAGAACCTGAGACGTCCCCTGCTCTGCGGTCTATGTGACACCCTGTACCTCTTCTGTGGTGTCAATTCCAGAGTCCACAGGCGCCAGGGCTCAGATGACTTCGAAACATGAAGGAAACATGCCCTCAAGTTCACTTCGTGGCAATCCCAGAAATCTTGGAATCATTTCAGGTAACAGGACCCAACTGAAACGGGACTGAGCCACAGGGGAAACCAGTGGGTGCTCACTTGGGGGACCAAGGATGACAGCAGGCCACCATGCTCCTTACAGAGGAAAGAGGACTGCGTCCCCGGAGGCAGGAGCAGAGACTTGACACATACTGGACATACTCATGCCTCAAGCCCATCCTTTAAATAAATACTGTGATAAGGCAGACAGACCATGATGATAGGAAGATCTGGGTTCACAGTCTCCACAAGTCAAGGTTGTCCCAAAGGGACTGAGGTGGGAGAAGTGTGCACCCAACAAAAATTTGGAGGCTTTTACTCCAAGGAGAGGCAGAAAGAATGGGCAGGAGAAGAGTAGGTGCTCAGTAGAGCAGACTCAATAGTGGTAAGGCAGCCGGGCGTGGTGGCGCACGCTTGTAATCCCAGCATTCGGGAGGCTGAGACTGGAGGATCTGGGTTCGAGGCCAGCCTCAGCTGCTTAGTGAGGCTCTCCACAACTTAGTGAAACCCTGTTTCAAGATAAAGAATAAAAAATAGGGCTGAGGATATAGCTCGGAGATAGAATGCCCCCAGGTTCCATCCCCAGTACCGCAAAAAAAAAAAAAAAAAAATAGTGGTAAGACCAACTCTGTAGAGGATCCCTAAGAATATCTGGGAGTGCGGGCCTTTCAACAAAGTACTATGCTCTTGATTTTTAAATACTTTAAAAATATTTATTGACCTTTGCCTTTTCAAGAATCCCAAAGTATATTACATCATTTTTAGATAATGGCAACCAAGATTTATATAATGTTGAAATTGAGATGATCTTAGACAATCATCAATCCACACAGACGATTGCTGTCCTAAGTGGAATTGTTTTAGAATCTGAAAAATGCATCAGTAAACGCTTTATAGACTGTTATTGCTTGGATCTGGAAGGTCCCCCAAAAAAATTCCTGTGTGGAAGTCTGGTCCTCGATGTAACAAGATTCAGGGGTAGGAAGGGGGAAGCAGGCAGGTCCCTGGGGAGTGCCCTTGAGGACTTATCTGTCGCTGGCCTCCCTCCACCCCATCCTTCTATCTGCCATGGGTTGAGCAGCTTTCCCCCACCACTGCCAAGGTGTTTCTGCCTTGGAGCTGGCCACCCATAGACCGACCCCCGAAACCATGACTCTTCCCTCTCCTTGTCAGGCAGCTTGGTCACAGCAACAGAAAAGCTAGCTAAAACACACACCATATAGGTTCTTGACAATGCTAGTATCCAACAAGATCAACATCTTATTTTATTCACTGTGTCGTAAACTCTTAATAATTTTTCACAACTAGGTGAGTGTATATTTACAAGTTAGACATAATATGATTATAAAGCTCAATACATTGTCCTTTAAATAGTATGACCTTCAAAAACAATTGCGTGCTGTCACATTCTTATATAACTTGAATATCTATTCTGTAGTTCACTTCTGCAACATTTATTGCATGTCTGTTATATGTATGTGAAAGGTGCTTGGGATAAATTTAAAAAAAAAAAAACCAGCATCCCTGATCATATGTTAATATATTTTCTTTTTTTTTTTTTTTTTTTTTTTTTTTTTTTTTTTTTTTTT
>PVLC010048974.1:0-10591 GCA_004027655.1 Graphiurus murinus | reverse complement strand
TCTATTACTGACATAAAAATTAAAATATCTATTAAAATGATCTCATAATTAAATTAGAAGACTACACCAAGTTAATAAGAATTTAACATGTTCAATGTACAATGTATGCAACACAGAAATATCACAGTGAATCCTATGAATGTGTACAATTAATACATGCTAATAATAAATGGGCAGAATATTAAAAATGTGTCTTACTGTTTTCAATATAACTGTCAAAGATTTGCATTGACAAATTTAACACAACTTCCAGGCATGGTGGTACACACCTGTAATCCCAGTACTTGGGAAACTGATACAGGAAGATTACAAGTTTGAGGCCAGCCTCAGCAACTTAGCAAAAACTCTACTTCAAAATAAAAGTAAAAAAGGGGGGAGGGTGCAGATCAGAAATAGAATACCCCTGGGTTCAATCCTCAGTACAATAATAATAATACTATTAGTAATAATAATAATAATAATAATAATAATAATCAGTACAACCCACAATGAATCCTAAGAGAGAATGAGTTGTGTATAATACTGTTAATGATCCCATCAAATATTGTATTGTTTTCTCTAATAGAGTTCTGTGCTTTATAAAATCAAAGTTTAAGGAACTGGGGATATAGTTCAGTGACAAAACAATTGCCAAATGTGTGCAAGGTCCTGGATTTGATCCCCAGTCTTCCCCAAAGAATAAAATGAAATGATAAATAGGTAAAAACCAAGTGTATTTTGTTAAGACGAAGACTGAAAACTGCAACCTGAGGACTGAGAATATGTTTTCCCCTCATAATATTTTTTAAATTAAATTTGATGAATTTCTACTACTGCTCATTTTCTTATTGTTTACTAATCCTCACGTTTTGCTATTTGTCTGGCTTTGAAGTTATCTATGTTTGGGATCCCTGCTTCAGAAAGTTGTAATTGTATGATTTTTAGAAACAATGCAAATTATAGAAACAGTTCTCTTATACACTATTGGTGGATGTGCAAATTCTTTATAATATTTTTGGAGAGTTTTTGACAATATTTTTGCAAATATTAATTCCATTGAACCATCCATCTCCCTGGCTATTCTACAAAAACACAAATACAGGTTCATAAAGGATATTCACTGACCCATTTTTCATAAGAATGAAAAATATGAAACCTTCCAAATACCTGCCAAGAAGATGCTGAGCCGGGCTTGAGTGTACACGCTTGTAATCCCAGTACTTGGAAGGCTGAGACCTGAGGATCACAGGTTTGTGGCCAGCCTCAGCTACTTAGTGAGGTACTCCACAAATTAGTGAGAACCTGTTCCAAAATAAAGAATAAAAAACAGGGCAGGGGATATAACTTAAAGGTAGAATTCCCTAGATTCAATCCCCAGTACCATAAAAAAAAAGAATTAAAAAAAGAATAAATAATAGTCAAAACACATAATGAACTATAAATTCTAAATAAAAGAATGAGGTCGTTCTAATATATGTTGAAAGACATAATATATAGAAATACATGAAGTGAATACACATTTTCAAAAATAGCAAAATATTTTTGATGTTTTTATGAATAATGATCTTCTATTATTAAAATAATATATTAGCAGGTTGATAATGTTGACCAAGCTGGCAATGATGGTTATCTTCTTTTTTTTTGGTTTTTTTTGGCGGTACTGGGGATTGAACTCAGGGGCATTCTACCTCCGAGCTATACACCCAGCCCCATTTTTTATTCTTTATTTTGACACCGAGTCTCACTAAGTTGCGGAGTGCCTCACTAGGTAGCTGAGGCTGGCCGCGAACCCGGATCCTCCGGTCTCAGCCTCCCGAATGCTGGGATTACAAGCGTGCGCCACCACGCCCGGCTGGTTATCTTCTATAGGATAGGATTATGGTGGATTTTATTGTATCCTAAAACTATATTCTCATAACATTTAAATTATTAGAGCAGGTACATATAAAACATAATAGATAGCTTAAAGGTAAACATTAAAAGTATTGAAATTTTCTATAGAGTTATCAGATGAGAACCCATATTCCTATATTTATACCTGAGACTTGACTATTGAAACAAGAGCAGTGGTGTATACTATGAAGCAAATTAAAAACACAGAGATTATATTTACCAAATTTTCATTTATTTTTTGTTTTCTTATCTAAATGATTTAGATGCATTGGTAGAGATGTAGGTAAAATGCTAAAATCTGACTCATTCTTAGGAAGAACAAAAATTTAAATACTTATGTATATGTTTCACAGTCATAAGAAGGGAATATATTGAGAGCTTCATGAAAGGTTATATGCTGGGGACCAGGTGTATTCTAAATAAGTTAGCTAGCTCTTCTTTTAGCCCAAATTTTAAAATTCTGTAATAACCTGTTTCAGGAGGAAAACAAAATCATATTCGTGCTGCTGTTGAGAAAATCTTGTTGCCTTGCCTTAATCACAGAAGTATGAGTGGGTTTCAAAATAAGGCTGGCAAAATTTAGATGCCCTGTCCTTGTAAGCCATTTGATCTACAAATGGACAGATGATATACAAGATTGCCTTCCTGCCATCCAAGATAGGATCAAGAATGAAGCAAGCCTGTGTGAGGAAAAGGAATTTGTGTGCTGGCCTTGGAAATTTTTATGTCCAGGCTGATCACAGTGACAGGTTTACTGCCATGATGAGAGAGAGAGTAAAAACCTTGCTGGCCTTCCGAGGAACTTGGAAATGAAGAAGAGATCACAGTCTGGAAAATGAGATCATGGCATGGACCATTGTCATCATTATTGATAGCAAACATATATTGAGAACCTACCAGATGAAAAGCATTGAATTAAGTGCAGTGAAGCTGAGGCTATAAAATCCACATGAGAAGCTGACAACATGATAAATATTTACAGTTGATTTAATGGTACAGTTAGTCATTCCAGACATCATCAGAATTGGTAAGGTTTGGGAGTTTCTGTTTTCAATGTAACCACGGCTGCTCTCATCAGAAAAAAATGCACACTGAAGTTTACATGTAAAAGCAGTTCACTCATCCAAAGATCTCTGGTTCTACTTTGAAATGATTTTTTGATCTAAAACTAGAGATATAAAAGACCATCTCACTTTCAACTCCAATATATAGGCACATTTGTATGCCAGCAATATACTTCTAAAATTCATCTGAATTATTCAACCAAATATGTCAACACAACCTTGTGAAGCCTCTGTCAGTCTAAATACAATACCATCTTATATATTCTAGTTGTGAGTCAAACAGGAGTAGTTTTGTGGTTTCAAAATTTGCTGATTTTTTGAACCCAACTTGTCTTTGCTTATCAACTTCGTATGAATCATGTTTAAGTAAGTTTCTTCCAAGTCTACTTGATTATGGTTCTTACTTCTTTCATAAGAGTTAACTGACTAAGCTTTCCATGATGCTGTTATAAATCTCAGCCAACTATGGTTTTACATGGTTCTGACCATCAACTAACATGCCAGTATCCAATGACCACATGAAAACCACACTTTGTCACTAAAGTATTGGTTACATTGGGTGAAAAGTAAAGAATAACAAATTTTAAGATTTTTCTATTTCTGTGGGTGTTTATTGACTGTGCCTCTATTAAATTACTCTTAGAATTTCTACAGTGCATATTAAACATGTGTCAAGCCCTTCAACTCATTACTGTGAATAGAAATGTTTGTAAGGCTTCTTGAGCTCTGACTCTGCTATGGAAACATATTTCTGAAAGAATCTGCTCATCCTTTCAGAAGTGATATTTACTATAACCACCATATGTAGTCTCTTCATGTTATTTTGCAGAACAGTATTTTAAAATTATGAAAGTTTCCATTTAATTAAATGAATAATAAAATGTGTTTAAATTAAATATGTACCGATTATGATCTTTTATAAGGCCACATGTTGCACTGAGTATAACCACTGTTCCTTTACTGTATCGTCTATATTTCCTTAAAAGAAAAATTTTGAAAAAGGACATATGAAACTTAAACAGGAAACTCTGCTTTCCCTTTTTTTCTTCCATTTTCAATGGATTCTCAAAAAAAAAATCTTGTGCAAGGTGAGAAAGTGGGGTTTATTTCCATTTTCCTGCATATGGTTAACCAGTTTTGTCAACACCATTTGTTGAAGAGGCTATCTTTTTTCCAGTGTATGTTTTTGGCTCCTTTGTTAAAAATCAGTTGACTGTAAGCATGCGGGTCTGTTTCTGAATCTTCTATTCTACTCCATTGGTCTGTGTGTCTGTTTTTGTGCCAGTACCATGCTGTTTTTATTACTGTGACTTTGTAGTAGAGGTTGAAGTCATATATTGTGATGCCTCCTGCATGGTTCTTGTTGCTAAGAACTACTTTGGCTATTCTGAGCTTTTTGTTGTTCCAAAGGAATTTAAGAACTGATTTTTTTATGTCTGTGAGGAGTGACCTTAGTAATTTTATGGGTATCACATTAAATCTCTAGATCACTTTTGGGAGGATAGCCATTTTGATGACATTTCTGCCTATCCAAGAGCATGGAAGATCTTTCCATCTTCTAAGGTCTTCGCTGATTTCTTTTTTCATCTTTTTATAGTCTTCCTTACAGAGGTCTTTTACCTCCTTGGTTAGGTTTATTCCTAAGTATTTTATTTTGGGGGGTGCTATTGTGAATGGAATTGTTTTTTGGATTTCTTTTTCAGTGGATTTATGGTTGGCATACAGGAAAGCATCTGATTTTTTGAGATTGATTTTGTATCCAGACACTTTGCTGAATTTGTTGAAAAAATAATAATCTTGAGTCACACAGATCTTTATTCTTTTATATCACTCTATTGTTTCTGCTGTACAGAATAAACAACTCCTTTAAATGTCATGAAAGAGGAATGGTGGATAACATCCCCCTACTGATACTGACACATTCAAGAGCATGATGTTGTTTACTGTTTGTGGCACAGGGACAAAGCAAGGGCTAAAGAAGCTGTGTACTGAGTGCCCATGGGTTTATAAGACCTCACATGGTGAACACTGAGCTTTAGGTATTTACTGGTAAAGTTATTCAGAGTGAGCTACAGGAGACTCAAAAACCCTTAACATTGGGAACATCACCTAGAATTTTCCCAATAAAAATATCCTTGCATCTTAGGTAGATAATGAATATTTATCTGCTCTGTCACATCAATGTCATATTATGAGTAGATGAAAGAGAGTTTATTATCATCAATTAACATGTCCGTTTTATAATAATAGAGAAAATTTTATTACTACCTTTAAATTGATTTGTCATGAATTTTTGGGAATAATTTAGAGGGTAACATCTCTTCCATGGAGCTCATATTTTTTAAAAAAATCATAGCACATTAAAGAAATATCCAGTTCTTCACTCAGAATTTTCTTTTCTGGGTCCTTAAAGTTGTTCACTCATTTTTCTTGCTTTTCCTTTTTTCCACATAACCTTTTTTTCCCCTTTTCTTATGGATTTTAGTTTCCCTAACTTACCTTGAGTTTATAATCCAGAGCTATAGCCTACTTTTTTCCCCCCTTTAATTTGTTAAACTCAGAAACGTTTATTATTAACCATCTGCACAGGCACTGAGAGTCCTAAAGTTAGAAGAGAAAGCTACTGCCTGTTGACACTGCTGAGCGTTTTCCTCTTTGGCTTCTGAGGATGAGCGAGAAAGGCCAAACTAGAATGTCTGTGGATAAAGCAAGAAGACTGGGTTGACCTGTATCTTTAATGAATTAGTCAGAACCCAGTGCTTCTGCAGTACCCTCAGCAAAATTGTTCATTCTAGACTACACAAAGGACTGTGCGCACACACATACTTCTGGGAGAAATTTACTTAATATGCTCTATTTACAATTCATGAGATATTTTAATTTCTTTTATTATTATCATTACACACTTTCCTGTCTCTAATTATACTATTTCCTTAAACCAGGAGGAGAAAAGTAGCAGGACAGGCCACTATGAAGCTCTGGAATTCTAACTTCCAGTGATATTTTCACCATTCTCATAGCCTTTCTTCTTTTTCAAAGATTATAGTGGCAGCCTCTATTTTCCATATTCTTCATGAAGTAGACATCTATATATTCTATGCCACTTACCCACTGTCTCTACTTCTTTTCCTCCATAACTCTTGGAGTAGAAAGAACATGTCTAGTCTTCCTTAATTTCATATGGCCCGAAAGAGCCATCATGTGGAATTCCTTTTCAAATGGATCATTGAATTGCTTCTTGGCCTTTTGGCTAAGATCAAATGTAGTATCAAATGGATCATTGACTTCTTTCTTTCCTTTCTTTTTTCCTTCCTTTTTTCCTTCCTTGGGTTGAACTCACAGACATTCTACCTCCCGGCTATAAGCCTAGCCCATTTTATTTTGAAACAGGGTCTCCCTCAGTTGCTGAGGATCTCACTAAGATGGTAAGGCTAGCTTTGAACCTGCAATCCTCCTGTCTCAGCCTCCCAAGTACTAGGAGCACAGACATGTGGCACCATATCCAGAGATCACTGTCATTTCAGTGACATCTTCCTCAGCACCTTTCCTTGACATTTCTCCCATGTTTTTCATAGTCTCCTCCAGGGATAGAAGTAGATATTTTATTGCCTATCTTTCAGGTGAAGTGCTTTCTGTCCTATGTAACTAAAGAATAATGAAATTGTTTATCTTGATATTGACACTTACTTTCTGGCATGTGACAATACAATACATTTTTGTGAATGCTGGCTTAGGGACACACTCTTCATTTATAAGGTGTCTTGCATCTATTTAAAGGATCTTGCAAGATTCAGGATGTGCACTTTGCATCTTGCTATTGTCTCGTAGCTGCAGCAGCCAATTTCAATGAGAAAGAACTGCGTTTAGCATCTCTATCACTTATTAACTCAGAATTGCTCCAAATATATTTAGGATTTTTTTCCCCATGATAGTTCATGCTTCCTATGGGACATCATATTATTTTCTTGAGTCTTATCCTTTTCCTTTAAAATTATTGTGTCTCTTTGCATTCAACATCATGGCTTATTCATTTGTTCTAATACAATATGATGTTTCAATTACTTGAAATATTTACTCCAAATATTTTCAGTAAATCCAACCAATCATTATACTACTGTTTTGCTTATTTTTGTGTGGTACTAGGGGTTGAACCCAGGGGCATTCTACCTCCAAGGTACACCCCCAGTCCTTTTTTATTTTGAAATAGGGTCTTGATAAGTTGCTGAGGGTCTTGCTAAATTGCTGAGGCCATCCTTGAACCTATAATCCTCCTGCCTCCTCCTCCCAGGCACTGAGATTATAAGCATGTGCCAACTTTCCCCGAAATATGTGCTGTTTTAACTCTGTGGTTTCATGGAAGTCCAATATGCCTGCCTTGATAGACAAGCAGGACTAGTTAAGAATTTTCATTTATTTTATTCTGCGCATCTAGGACACTGAGTTTTCATGGTTAACCTACTTGATTTTCTCCCTAATCATATATACACCTGCATTCCCCTTCACTCCTAAACAAGATGACATTTTACCTAACATAATACAAAAGCCTCACTTGTTTTGCCCAATATCAGATTATTTCTTTTAATGGCTATGTATTTTAAACATCTTTGCACAGTTCTTTCTAGATACCTTTAATTAAGAACTTCAAGAGGAAAAACATTTTGGTCTGTTTTATAATTTACAGTAGGACTTGCACAACCAATTTATAAAATGTCTAATAAACACATTTTGATGATGTTTGCAAAGTCTTTTAGCTGCTTTCTTTATCTGACATTTCTGTGTGTGTGTGTGTGTGTGTGTGTGTGTGTGTACACTGGGGATTCAACTCAGAGCTTTGTGCATGCCAGGCAAGTGTTATTAGCAATGAGCTTTAACCTGAGAACCTATAACCTTTTTGGCTGTGTGTGTTGCACTAGGAATGAATCCTGGTGGCTCCTACTCTAAGCTATACCTCCAGTCCTTTTAATTTCTTTGTCTTGAAATGAGGTCTCTCACTAAGTTGTTCAGGCTGGTCTTTCTTCTGGCTCATCCTCCCAAGTACTGGGATTACAGACATGTGCCATGGTACCCAAATCCTAAGACATTTTTATTTGAATTGATGTGGATTTATATTTGCATTTCAAATGGTTCCTTGCCAGAGATATGGTTAACAGTAAAACAAAGAAATAGGAAGTAATAATAACAGAAACAATTCCTGGTATAAAAGTGGTAGGGGCAGGGGAGGCAACTCAGTGGTAGAGCACAGGGCTAGCATACAGAAGGCCCTAGATTTAACACTCCCTCTCCCTACACACACAGTGTATACATTTTTAAAATTCATTTAATTCAGGGCCTAGGTTCCTTTTATTTTCATGCGAGACTAATTCTTAGCTCAAGATGTCTGTTAGTGGCTATGCTGGAGCAAATTGCAAGACACTCGAGGTGCTAGAAATCAGAATAAATCTAGAGGTAATGCTTAATCCTCAAACTTGAATGATTGAGAGACTATCAGAGTTGCTGATAATATCTAAGGGCTGAAACGCTACGTGTGATTGACCTACAATCCATCCCTAGTAAACAACACAGCATTCCAATACTCTCTGGGCAAAACCCCTACCTATGGCTGTTCCTGGAGAGCAGGGAGCACTGTCTCACTGAAGCAACGTGTTGGCAGGCAGCCAGCTCTCCCTCTCTCTTGGCTCTGCAATGCCCTGAATAGGCTGCTGAACTTGTTTATATCATTTGCTTCAGTGGCTTGCCTTGGCCAATTACTCCTTGTCTTTATTGTTAAATCTGGTGTACTAGGAGTGTTTTAATTTTAGTTTGTAGCCCATTGTTTAACATTTCCACTAGTGTAAACAATATTAGATAAGTTGATATTCTCCCTGCGACAGCTTGTAAAATTGACATTCTCTTTTGGAAGTCTTTTACCCCAATAACTGGCAAGTCTTTATTTTAGCTTTTTAAGTAGTCTTAATTCTATGGGAAACATAATTAACACCTGCAATCTTGTCCTTTGCTCTACTGCCAGGCAAGGCTGTCTCCTCCTTATTTCCTCAGAATGCATTACTGTGAATTCAGCTTCTCTTTGCCTTTCTCTGTGCGCCAAACCCTGGAGATTCATGCAGACTTCCCTCCTGTATTCCACAACACACCTCATTGATCTTCTCAGTTTCATTGCATGAGTTCTTTGTTTTCCCCAAGAATCCCTGCTGACTTGTCCCTATAGGATTCTCCCTACATTCTGAATTGCCTACTTAGTCTAAATCTCTAAAGCCTGAACTCTAGATTCTAGTGACCTAGAGGGAGAACTCAGCAGCCTGGCCCAGTCTGGAAGACGTCATCCATTTTCTGTGGTTTGTAGTTTGATAGCCCTTCTGTATTTATCTTTAATATAGACTCTAGGTGATTTGTGTAACTTATGCATCTAGAAATAACATCACAGGAACATTTCGTACATATTTATAAAAATCAAATATTTTTACATGGTAGAGTTTTCTCTGAAAAGTATGATTTTCCCAAGAAAATGTTACATTATAATATCTTCTGTTGCCCTGCTTGAATTTGCAGTCAGTATTCTTTTCCCCATGCTTTTTCTTAATACATATTTGTATATTTAAGTGGCATGTAATAATTGCACACATTTGTGGGTACAGTGTGATATTTCAATATTTGTATGCAATGTGTAATGACCAGTTGGAGTCAGTGTTTTAACCTTCTTTACTTGAATATTTACCTAGAGCTTCAGTTACTCTTCAGAGTTCGAATTCTAGCTCAGTCCCTCTCCAGAGTTTTTGGCTTTCTCTCTCTTCCTGATTAGCTACTTGATAATTACACCCTGTACACCAAATGGATTTTTTTTATGTAAACAGTGAGGAAGGACTGTCACGTTCCTTTCTTTATTGTGTAACTCACACACATCTTGGAGATTATCGTTGTTTATAAAGGAAAGACCATTTTGCTTTGTTCTTTGCCTAATGACTTTTCGCATAGCTTTTAGAATTCTGGCTATCAGGCCTTCTGAGCACTAGACACTCTCCTAAAGGACCTGATTGTGTAAAGGCACCTCTACTGCTTTTAGCTTCTTCACAATGATCTGAAACTGGAGGTCTCCCTATTACATAGAAGGTGGTACCTGCCCTCAGAATTTTCTGTCCATTTATAGCACAAATTCTTCTCCCTATACCTTAAAGCACGGTGGGGCATCCAGCACAGGTGTCACATGCCATGGGATACAAAGATGAGTTATCTTTGTATCATCTCTGCCTGTAGAGAGTCCAGATCTAGATACAGTGTCTCCTAGACTCTCTCATCCCCCTGCAGACCTCATACCCTTCAGCAGCTCATTCTCCTCTTAGTACATGGTTGTAACCTGAGCAAGGAGTCCATCAGGTACAAGTCCCCAAACACCCTAATTTGAGTGCTAAGCCTTGCAAGGGAATAGGGAATAAAGTCAGCTACTCCCTTTTATGCATTTTACATTTTTCCAAGTGTTTTTGTAGTATTATAAAACAAGGTCATATAGGTAGAGGGCAAAACTGTTTTCATGCCAGTTAGGAAACAGCTTTTTATGGTCAAGTGATTTGTCCAAGGTCTTAGTCAGGTTTAGAACTTGGAACTTTGCTCACTAGAGCAGTGTTTACTGTATCAGTAGCCAACAACAGCTATCTCAACCTTTA
>PVLC010048973.1:0-10591 GCA_004027655.1 Graphiurus murinus | reverse complement strand
AAAAAAAAAAAAAAAAAAAAAAAAAAAAAAGATAGCAGTATTGATACATTTACAAAAGGGATCTGAGGAGAGAACACCAAGTGGGTGGTGACACGTGGCCCCTGTCCATGCGGGCAGCTGTCACAAAAGAACCACCGACAGGTGGCTTTGAACAATGGAAATGTGTTGCTTATTGTTCAGGAGGTTGGAAGGCCAAGATGGAGGCCCTGGAAGATTTGGGGTCTGGTAAGGGCTGCCGCCTGGTCCACAGAAGGCGCCTTCTCGGTCCCCCGTGATGCGTAGTCTGGGTTGTCAACTCGCCTGAGACTCGGCTGCTGAGATGACCAGCGTAGGTAAAGGCCAATTGAAGGGGAAGTCCCGCCCTGGACGTGGGCAGCGCCGTTCTGATAGGCTCGGGACCTGGATAAAAAGAAGACAGCCATGCAAAGGATGCGCAGTTCTTCCTGAGCAAAGCGCTCCTGCTCTTGCCTGGGATTCAGCCTCCAGATCTTCCAACTGGGCTCTCAGGAGAGTTTCCTGTCCCTTCCATCTTGAACTGGGACTGCATTATCGGCCGCTGTGATCCTGAGACCCCAGCTCGTGGACCACTCGGCCCAGCCCCTGGTCCTTCCGGCTCTGCGCAGGCAGCCACTTGGGGCTACACCATTTTGAACCATGAACTGATTCGATAAGTCTCCTTTTTACCATAGACACATCCTGTGAGTTCTGTTACTGCAGTGAACCCTCATTCACACACCTCACCTGGCGGGCGGGGCAAGCAGCTCTCCAGCCGCTCTTATAATGACACTAATCCTGCCGGCTGTGGTGGTGCACATGCTTGCAATAGCAGTACTTGGGAGGCTCAGACAGGAGGATCTCAGGTTTGAAGCCAGCCTCAGCAACTTAGGGAGACACTCAGCAACCTAGTGAGACCCTGTTTCCACATAAGAAATGACGTCAGGAGCCGGGCAGGGTGGTGCACGCCTGTAACCCCGGTATTTGGGAGGCTGAGACAGGAGAATGACGAGTTCGAGGACAGCCTCAGCCGGTACTGAGACTCTCATCAATCTAGTGACACCCTGTTTCAAAATAAAAATAAAATAGGGCTGGGGGTATAGCTCAGAAGTAGAATGCACCCAGGTTCCACAAAAATAAATAAAATAAATAAATAAATAAATACCTAAAGTGAGGCGCAGCGCCCCCATCTCATTATTAAATAATTCTTACTAAAGAAGAAGATTATAAGTCAACACTTCCCCTAAGACACAGGAACCAGCAGGGATTTGGAGAGATTTATAACCACTGTCCTGTAATCCTGCTACGCGATACAAAAATGGTGTTCTGTGGACCTTAAAACACTTGTTTTCCACTAGGAAAACAGAACTTTCGACTTAGACGATGTCTGCGTTTGGCCTTCCTGGTAATTCTGCATTCCCCGGCAGTGTTAAATGTTGCTTAGATTTATAATAGAAAGCAATTACCAGACAAACTCACCGTCCTCGGCTAATATGGTTCCCTTCAAAATGCAATGTTTCTGAAGACACAGATAAAAGCCGGGCTGAAATGATCACATTTTGGGGAGGCAGTTCCTTTTATATCCTTTTAAAAGTGGTTACAGACGGCACTGCTCTGCCGAAAGGGCCAACGCCTAGCACGCTTGTGCACTATTTTCTTGGCATCCCTGGGTCCCTTAATTTTTTTGCAATTAGGGAAATATTTGATGATAACACCTCATACTTGAGTCTGATTTCTCCCTTCCCTCCTCCCTCCCTCTCTGACTCCTCCAACACACCCAAGCTTTTCCCAAAATTGACTCTTCACTGGGAAATTTGACCTCGGATCCCTGCTGCTGCTCACTTTTACTGCCTGTGGGTTATCTTTTTTCTTTCTTTCTTTAAATTGGTATTGGTGATTGAGCCCAAGGACAGTCTGCCTCTAAAATATATATATATATACATATATATATATATATATATTTTTTTTTTTTTTTTTAAACAGAGTCTTAGCCAGGCATGCCTGTAATCCCAGTACTTGGGAGGCTGAGACAGGAGGATTGCAGTTTTGAGGATAGCCTCAACAAGTAGTGAGACTCATCAACCTAGTGAGACCCTGTTTCAAAATAAAAATTAAAAAATAGGGCTGGGGGTGTAGCTTGGAGGTAAAACGCTCTTGAGTTCAATCCCCATTACCACAAAATAAATGAGAAACCTAGTGAGACCCTGTTTCAAAATATAGAAAGGGCTGAGGGTATAGTGGGGAGGTAGAATGCCCCTGGTTTCAATCCCCAGTACCCCCTCAAAAAAAGTTGTGAGTGGTGGTTCACACCTATAATCCCAGTACTTGGAGGCTGAGACAGGAGGATTGCAGGTTCAAGTCCAGCCTCAGCAACTGAATGAGACTCTTTCAAAATAAAAGATAAAAAGCAGTAGTGTGTAGTTGGGTGTGGTGGCTCATGCTTGTAATCCCAGTACTTGGGAGGCTGAGACTGGAGGATATGGGTTTGCAGCCAGCCTCAACTGCTTAGTGAAGTCCTCTGCAACTTAGTGAGACCCTGTTTCAAAATAAAGAATAAAAAATAGGATTGGGGGTGTAGCTCAGAGTTAGAATGCCTCTGGGTTCAATCCCCAGTGCTGGAAGGAAAGGAAAGAAGGAGAGAAAGAAGGAAGGAAGGAGGAAGGAAGGAAGGAAGGAAGGAAGGAGGGAAGGAAGGAAAGACTGATTCTCACTAAGTTGCTGAAGGTCTCACTAAGTTGCTGAAACCAGCCTCAAACCTGCGATCCTCCTATCTCAGCCTCCCAAGTACTGGGATTCCAGGCTTGCACCACCACGCCCGGCTCCTCTGCAGCCTCTCAGCTGCCCTTTCTCATTCCTAACATGATAAGATCTGCGTGCCCCCCACCCCCGTAGGGTGGTGTTAAGGATGGTGTTAAGGATTCTGCAAGAGCCATCAGGTGAACCCTCCACCTCCTCCTTAGGAAAGGACCACTTCCCTGTGCCCCCACCCAGCCGGCAGCCGTGCTAGGAGCCCAGGACTACTCTTATCCCTGTGCTAAGGAGCGACGCCCCCTTGTGGCAAGTTCTGGGAGTACGAGCCAGTGTGATACTGTCACCCTCCGCCAGGATTCCCCCAGAGAACCCCAAGACCTGATGGAGCCTCCAGGCAGAAGAACCCGGATCCCCAAACCCCCATGCAGAAAGACAGCCACACCTAGGACACTTGGTTTAGACCCTTATGCAGAAAAAGAAGCAAAATCTATTACTTCCAGTCCTGGGGATTTTTTTTTTTTTGGAGGATTTTGCCACGGGACAGATGTGGATGCAGAAGAAGCGATATTTCTTCCCACTCAGAGCTGGAGGGGGTCAGGGCCGCCACGTCCCCGTCTGGGCACGGAGGGGGTGAGCCCGAGACGCAGCTGCGTGGCAGGACCCTCTTCCCCGGGACTCTGAATCTCAATGTGTCCTCTCCAAGCCTGACCTGGGCCCCACACGATTTCTCGAACCCGCCAACTCCCTTTGTGCGTCGGGAAGGCAGAGTCAGCCTGCGGCTGATGACCAGCGACGCTGACTAACACACTTGATATCAGTGGAGAAAAATGTTTACGCGTCCTCTGTGTGTTCTCGGCCAAGCCGGCCGCCCCCTCCTCCCCGCCAGCCCCGGGCAGCCACACCCCGGCCTGGCGCGCTCCACAAGCACAAGTCTCATGGATTGACGACGGTCCAAGGAGCCAGGCCCGGTCATCCTTTGGCCGAGGAGGATTCCGAAGGCCGTGCAGAGTTCCAAGAACAACCCCAGATTTCTGAGCGCGAGTGAGTCGTGAAATCTGACTCCATCGGGAGCATGCTCGCTTGCTGGGGCAGGTGGGTAACTCCCCGCCCAAGCCTCCAAGATCCCACTTGGCCACAGTTAAGATGGCAATCGTCAAGAGCACAAATAATGAAGCTGGGTGTGGTGGCACACGCTTGTAATCCCAGTACTTGGGAGGCTGAGACAGGAGGATCTGGATTCGAAGCCAGCCCCAGCTACCTAGTGAGGCCCTCCACAACTTAGTGAAACCCTGTTTCAAAATAAAGAACAAAAAGTAGGGCTGGGGGTATAGCTCGGAGGCAGAATGCCCCTGGGTTCAATCCACAGTACTGCAAAAACAAAACAAAACAAAAACCAAACAAACAATGACAAATGCTGGCGAGGATATAGGGAAACTGGAACTCTTATTTATTTTTGGTACTGGGGATTGAACCCGGGGGCATTCTACCTCCAAGCAACACCCCCAGCCCAATTTTACTTCTTACTTGGAAACAGGCTCTCACTAGGTTACTGAGAGTCTTGCTAAGTTGCCGAGGCTGTCCTCGAACCTGCGCTCCTCCTGTCTCAGCCTCCCAAGTGCTAGGATTACAAGCCTGCGCCACCACGCCCCGCTGGGAAACAGAAACTCCTATGCACCATCGGTGGGACTGCAAATCGGTGCGGCTGCTATGGAGATCCGAGTGGAGATTCCTCAGAAACCTGAGGTTCGTATCCACCATTCGAGCCAGCAATGCCGCTCTCGGGAGCTTCCCAAAGGAGCTGAAGTCAGACTATTAGAGTGACTGACACATACCCATGTTTGTAGCAGCCCAATTCACAATAGCCAAGTCCTAGCCAAGTCCCAGGGCCAGCCTAGGTGTCTGCTAACGGGTGAAACGGACAAGGAGCTTGCGGGAGAGACACACAGTGGAATTCTACCCAGCCTTAAAGAGGAGCAAAATGACGTCATCTGCAGGAAAATGGATGGAACAAAAGACCAGTATGCTAAGCGAGGTTGTGGCCAGTCACAGGAAGTGAAGGGTCACGTGTTTTCCCTCCTGTGCAGAAGCCAGGGAGACACTGGGGTTCAAGAGGGACTTCAGGCCAGGCGTGGTGGCGCATGCTTGTCATCCCAGTACTTGGGAGGCTGAGACCGGAGGGTCTGGATTTGCAGCCAGCTGCAGCTACTTAGTGAGGCCCTCCGCAACTTAGTGAGACCCTGTTTCAAAATAAAGAAAAAAAAATAGGGCTGGGAGTGTGGCTTGGAGGTAGAATGCCCCTGGGTTCAATCCCCAGGACCAAAAAATAAAGAGGGACTTTAGGCTGGAGGGCCCCCCGTGGAGCAATGGAGGGGTGTGGGGGAGGGAGGTTGGGAGGAAAGAGAATTAATGAAGGAAGCATTTCTACTGACACTAGGAAATTACCAACGCCAGTCTGAAGAAGGGGGGAAGGGAGCCGGGGGACGCTCACCGGTGCTCTGGCGGGTCTGTCCCAGTCACCAGCGGGACCCTGAGTGACGCTGTGCACCCGGGCTCCTGGGGAACGCGTTGGTACTCACCCCCGGCCTCACCCCCGGCCTCACTCCCGGCCTGCTGGGAGGCCCGGGGCGCTCTGCTGCCCCCTGGTGGACGATCCATCACACCTGCAGGTCCTGGGCTCCCGCCAGCAGGAAGAAGTACTGTGTGCTCAGTGCTTCCCAGGGGCCGACGGGCCAAATGGAAACCTGCCCTGTGCAGCTAGTGTAGTAGCATCAGCGTCCTTCCCCGGCGAGGGGGTGGCCTGCTACCTAGTCTCCAGCATGTCTCCAACCTTCCGCAGCCCCGGCAGGTGATCAGCCCTCCGGCTCTGCACACTCGGTCCCCCCCTGGAATCTCCCCCGCCCCGCCCGTGGCTCCCTCGGCGGGGGACCCCGTGCCACTCGCGGGCCTCCACCCGGTTCTGGCTTCTGGAGCCGCTCGCAGCTCCGCGGTGCTCCCCGCGTCGCAGCATTCAAAGTCAGGACACGTGGAGCCGCGTGGTCATCTCCCAGACTGAAAAGGCAAGACTGATACCCGGACGCAGGGGCACACACTTGTCATCCCAGTCCTTGGGAGGCTGAGACCGGAGGATCGCAGGTTCAAGGACAGCCTCTGCAACCTATCGAGACTCTCAGCAGCCTAGCGAGACCCTGTTTCCAAATTTAAAAAATTTTAAAAGTGGTTGGTGCCGTAGCTCAGCACCACCCAAGCAAATCCCAAACCGAACATCCTTGAAGATCTTAGAAACCCAGAAGCGGCTGCCTTGGCAGAGCCCTGAAGCCCCCCCCCCAGCCCCCAGCCAGGGGTTTGCAGCTGGAATGGAGTCCTGGGGCCTGGGAGAGGTGCCACCCCGCTAGAGTCTCGATTTCCAAACCCACATTCGCAGTGGCCAGTCCTCCACAAAGCTGATTCAGTTAGACTCAGAACACGGAATTAATTCAGGACACAGCTTCCCGCGTACACATTAGTGTCCCTGACAACCCGGGTACTCAGTGCGGCTGACCCAGCAAGGTGACCGCCACCGGCACTGCCCTTTCTGTTAACCCTTTGCTGGCTGGGTATGCAGACGTCTGGGGCTTTAGACCTCTTTCTCTCTCTCTTTCTCTCTCTCTTTCTCTCTCTCTTTCTCTCTCTCTCTCTCTCTCTCTCTGGTGTTGGGGATTAAACCCAAGGTCATTCTACCTCTGAGCTACACCCCTAAGTCTTGTTTTGTTTTTGTTTTGTGTTGAAACACAGTCTGGCTAAGTTGCGGAGGGCCTCGATGAATTGCTGAAGCTGGCTACAATCCTGTGATCCTGCCTTCCTCCTGTCTCAGCCCCCCAAGTACTGGGATTACAGGAGTATGCCACCGTACCCGCCTCACCCCCAGCCCTTTTTTATTTATTTTATTTTCATTGTCGTTGTTTTGAAACAGGGTTTCAGTCTCTGAGACTGGCCTCCAAACTGTGATCCTCCTGTCTCGGCCTCCCAAGTCCGGGGATAACAGGTGTGCCCCACCATGCCCAGCGTGGGTGCCTCTCTCTTGTGAAGAAATCCGCTTGGTTTGCCCCTGCAGATGCGCCCCTAGCCCAGTGCCTCTTGGCGGCAGCTCAGAAGACACCAGGGCCCTTCCTCCCAAGGTGTAGGATACTTTGAAGCACTTAAAGAGATTTCCTTAGCAGTGAACATGTAACTGCTCTGAAGATCTAACACATGGCAAAAGCCGGGCATGGTGGCGCACACTTGTAATCCCAGTACCTGGGAGGCCGAGACAGGAGGATCTCAGGTTCGAAGTCAGACAGCCTCAGCAAGTAGTGAGACTGTCATCAACCTAGTGAGACCCTGTTTCAAAATGAAAATGAAATAGGGCCGGGGTTGTAGCTCAGAGGTAGAATGCCCCTGGGTCCAACCCTAAGTACCAAAAATAAATAAATAATAAAAATGAAAGAATAAAGTCAGACATGGTGGCACATGTTGTAATACCAGTACTTGGGAGGCTGAGACAGGAGGGTCGCAGGTTCAAGAACAGCTTCAGAAAGTAGTGAGACTCTCATCAGCCTAGTGAGACCATTTAAAAAATAAAAATAAAAGCCGGGCATGGTGGCACACGCTTGTAATCCCAGTACTTGGGAGGCTGAGACAGGAGGATTGCAAGTTCAAAGCCAGCCTAGGCAACTTAGCCAGACCTTGTTTCCAAATAAGAAATGAAATCAGGCTTGGGTATAACTTCAAGGTAGAATGCCTCAATCCCCAGTACCACAATATAAAATAAAATAAAATAAACAGGGCTGGGATATAGCTCAGAGATAAAATGCCTCTGGGTCCAATCCGCAGTACCACAAAAATAAAAATAAAATAAGGTGTAACTCAGAGGTAGAACTCCCCCGGGTTCAATTCCCAGTACCAAAAAAATAAAATAAAGCATGGCATAAAAAGAATGCCATCCATGGGTACCCCTAGGTAGCAGCCAAGTCTCCCCTGTCCCAGGCGAGACAGGTCGGGGTCGCTTGCAAACCAGGAGGTTCCTCAGACCTTGGTCAGGAGAACCGATCCTCTGTGCAAATCCCCCTAGCGCGGCGAGCGGCCGCAGCGTGGAGCACGCGCGCCCCCGTGTGGTCGTTCGGGGAGTCGCCCGCTGAGCCTGGCTTTCCTGCGCGTGCTGCAAGGTCACTGGGGCGCTGGGGCCGCCGGGGTCAGGGAAGGAGCCGAGAACCCCAGTTATGCCGTCAGCTTCTGCAGCAAGGAGGAGGCACGCCTCGATAACAGCCCCCAGGACAGGGACCTCCGCCCTCTTCACCAGCCATTACCTGGTACGGAGAAAGTGTCAAGCCAGGAGCATGCCTGTAATCCTAGCTCTTGGGAGGCTGAGATAGGAGGATCACAGGGTTGAGGCCAGCCTTGGCAACTTAGCGAGGCCCTCCGCAACTTAGTGAGACCCTTGTTTCAATTTTTTTTTTCGATACTGGGGATTGAACTCAGGGGCATTCAACCTCCGAGCTACACCCCCAGTCCTATTTTTTATTCTTTATTTTGAAACAGGGTCTCACTAAGTTGCAGAGGGCCTCACTAAGTAGCTGAGGCTGGCTGAAAACCTGGATCCTCCAGTCTCAGCCTCCCAAGTACTGGGATTACAAGCGTGCACCACCATGCCTGGCTCCTTGTTTCAAAATTTAAATAATAATAATAATAATAAAGTTGGGTGCGGTGGCTTATGCCTGTAATCTCACTCAGTACTTGGGAGGCTGAGACAGGAGGATCACAGGATTGAGGCCAGCCTCGGCAACTTAGCAAGGCCCTCTGCAACTTAGTGAGACCCCTGTTTCAAAGTTAAAAAATAGAGCCGGGCGTGGTGGCGCACGCTTGTAATCCCAGCATTCGGGAGGCTGAGACCGGAGGATCCGGGTTTGTGGCCAGCCTCAGCCTACCTAGTGAGGCACTCCACAACTTAGTGAGACTCGGTTTCAAAATAAAGAATAAAAAACAGGGCTGGGGGTATAATAGTTCGGAGGTAGAATGCCCCTGAGTTCAATCTCCAGTACCGCAAAAAAAAAAAAGTTAAAAACTAAAAATAAAATAGGGCTGTGGGTGTAGCTCGGAGGTAGAATATTTCTGGGTTCAACCTCCAGTACCAAAAAGAGAGAAGAAGAAGAAGAAGAAGAAGAAGAAGAAGAAGAAGAAGAAGAAGAAGAGGAGGAGGAGAAAAGAGCTGAGCATGGTGGCACATGCTTGTAATCCCAGTACTTGGGAGGCTGAGTGAAACAGGAGGATCACAGGGTTGAGGCCAGCCTTAGCAACTTAGTGAGACCCCCTGCTTCAAAGTTAACAAACAAAATAGGACTGCGGATGTAGCTCAGAAATAGAATGCCTCTGGGTTCAACCTCCAGTACCAAAAAGATAAAAATAACAATCATAAAAAGAAAGAACAGGGTATGGTGGCACATACCTGTAATCCCAGTACTTGGGAGGCTGAGACAGGAGGATCGCAGGTTCAAAGCCAGACTCAGCAATCTATCGAGACTCTCCGAAACCTAGTGAGACCCTGCTTCCAAATAAGAAATAAAATCAGGCTGGGGTGGAGCTTGGAGGTAGAACACCTCTGGGTTTAATCCCCAGGAGAAAGAAAGAAAGAAAGAAAGAAAGAAAGAAAGAAAGAAAGAAAGAAAGAAAGAAAGAAAGAAAGAAAGAAAGAAAGAAAGAAAGAAAGAAAGAAAGAAAGAAAGAAAGAAGAACAGAAAGAAGACAGAAAGAAGGAAAGAGAGAGAGAGAAAGAAAGAAAGAAAAGAAAAGAAAAAGAAAGACCGGGTGTGGTGGTACACACTTGCAGTACTAGTACTTGGGAGGCTGAGCCCGGAGGATCCAGGTTTTCAGCCAGCCTCAGCTACTTAGTGAGGCTCTCTGCAACTTAGTGAGACCCTGTTTCAAAATAAAGAATAAAAAAAAAAAAAAATAGGACTAGGAGAGTAGCTAGGAGGTAGAATCCTCCTGAGTTCAATCCCCAGTACCACAAAAAAAAAAAAAAAAAGAGGGAGAGAGGAAGGAGGGAGTCAGAGGAATGAGTGAGTGTCGACAGGAAGATTAGGACTCCTGTCCAGTGCCGGGCATCTCCCCCTCACGCCCTCTGTTTCCGTCTCTCTCTGCGATGACATTTAAACTGAGGCTGGAAAGCCAAGAAGGAGCCACCGTGCCGGGGGCGATGGGGGTCTGAGCTCCCGGCTCAGAGCGGGTCCCTGAGGTGCCTGAGCCGTCTGGTCCTGGCTCCTGTCCCCTCCAGGTCAGAGGGAGAGCATGACCGGGAGGCTGCCTGGACGAAGGGTCGTGGTCACCCGTGCTCCTCAGAGGAGCAGGAGGCAGAGGTGGAGGCTGCGGAGGGAATCGGGGCCCAGCAGTGACGCGGGGCAGGAGAACGGCTTCTCCCTGCGGCTGCAGAGGGACCCGCCATGGAAACACCTCCGGCTTCACCTCTGGGCCTCCCCAGCGGTCAGAGGACACAGGAGAGGGAGAGAGAGAGATTAGGGAAGAGGGGCAGAGGCAGAGGAGGCTGGTGCCTCAAGGCCTGGACTTGGCTGGGCAGGGTGGAGGCTGAGGCCGGTGAGGCTCCTGGTCCCCCGTGGTCTTGGGAGGCATGGCTTCTTCTTCTTTTTTTTTTTTTTGCGGTACTGGGGATTGAACTCAGGGGCATTCTACCTCCGAGCTACACCCCCAGCCCTATTTTTTATTCTTTATTTTGAAACCGAGTCTCACTAAGTTGCGGAGTGCCTCACTAGGTAGCTGAGGCTGGCCGCAAACCCGGATCCTCCGGTCTCAGCCTCCCGAATGCTGGGATTACAAGCGT
>PVLC010048972.1:0-10591 GCA_004027655.1 Graphiurus murinus | reverse complement strand
GAAAGCTTCCGATTTTTTAAGATTGATTTTGTATCCAGACACTTTGCTGAATTTGTTGATCAGTTCTATAAGTTTTTTGCCTGACTTTGTTGGGTCTTCTAGGTATAATATCATGTCGTCTGCAAAGAGGGATAGTTTTAGTTCTTCTTTCCCTATTTTTACCCCTTTGATTTCTTTCTCTTGCCTTATTGCTCTTGCTTAAATGAACATCTTTTAATAGTAAACATTTTGTTTCCTTTTTCCCTTGGCCTTAAAATACAATTAGTGGCTCTATGTGTTCCAATTTCTTTCCCAAAAGCCGCTTCATTCATTTTGCAATTAGCAAGGCATTCAGTTGTTTAGCCATACTAAAATAATAAATAGCTAAACTGAGTCGAGAGTGGAGATCATATAATTTCCAGGATGATGCCCACAGGCTGCAGAAGAAAAATATCCCTCTAGGTCAGGGTTTCTCAACCTTAGTGCTAATGATATTTGGGCCAGATTATTATTTTTTCTGTGGGAGAAAATACTGTGATTATAGAATGTTTAGCAACAACTCTCTTCTCTACCCAGTAGATGCCAATAGCACCTACCACACACACACACACACACACACACACACACACACACACACACACACCCCAGTTATAACAACCAAATCTTCAGACATTGCTAAGAATCAACCTGGGGGGGGTGAATAAATTGCCCCCGTCTAAAAATTGCCCCAGTGCTTTAGGATGTCCCCACTACAATGACCTATATTGACAACAGTGCCAGTTAGAAGTCATCCTTTTCTATACTAAACAGACTTCACAGTCATATGTAGGCAAGTGGAACAAGTATAACTTATATCAAACCTCAGCAAATTTAGGCTAAAATACCTATAAAATCCTTGAAGGTAGACTTCCCTAAGGAATAAAAGGAACTGTATTATTCTGGGAAGCTTTTAGGACTCACTCTTGTGTCCAAGAGAATATATGACCCATGCAAACAATAAAAGGAAAGGAAAGAACACAGAAACAGACATCAAATCCACAGCTTCTATGGTCTTCCAAGCTGCTAATCTCTGAGGACTTCTCTGAAAAGACAAGCCAGATGGAGAGCTCATCTACCTGGCACCTGTGTTTATGAGTCCTTAGGTAGTAGTGCAGGGCCTTGGGAAGGCTCTGACTCTCAGTGGGGAAGACTGTAAAGCTGGAGGAAACACTGTCAGCTAATGCACAGGTGCCTGATTTCTTAAAACACAAAACTAAGGGTACCAAAATCCTGCAAAGGATTCTCAGATGTGGTTACTGACTATGTCTCTTGCCCTTCTGTTTTCCAGAGACCATGGAATAAGGGTGCTAGTGGGTCTCCCTGAGCACTTTCAGCATAAAGTAAGCAGGCTTTGCCACAATTTAAATGTTGCTTGAACTGCTCCCCTGTGTGTATGGGCAGGGGAGTGGGGGGGAAGCAGTCATAACTGAGTAGAAATTGGCCTGGAGGATTGCCTTAAAATTGCCACTCAATGCACAGGGTCAGTGTTTTTGTCAAGGGAGGGATGAGCCTCTGTTCTTCCTCATTCATCTCTGTATCCCATGCCAGTTACATTCTGATTAACTAAATTCCTGACCACCAGCACATAGATTGCTAGGTACAGCAGAAGGAATGGAGTCTTTACAAATCACTAGCTGAGTGACTCTGGGCAGAGTCCTTCCCTTCTCTGAGCCCTAGTTAACCTCTCCAGGTTGCATTAAGGCACAGCAAGGTAATACATAGTTCATATAGTATCTGCTATATGGCAAGCAATGCATGTTAGCTCTTTTCCCTTTATCACTCTAAATAGTCAGATGTGGACTGGGGAGCAATCTTCTTATCTTGGAGCATTTTGGGCATTTTGCTAAATAAACTCTCACTGAAAACCAGGATAGAGTTGGATGGTAGCCTCCATGAGTGAAGGGGTCACTTCTTTTTCTACATTATATTAAGACACTTTAGTGCTTAGCATATAGTATTTGTTCAATAAATCTTTCCTAAAAGAACAAAAATAAGATAAATAAGTTGATCAGATGATAAAGTGTTGGTATTAGGAAAGGAAAAACAGCATTTATTCAGTGCCTAACCTGTGCTAATCATCTTTATTTAAACTCTGTAGTTTGATTTATTCATTTTTTTTCAAATTTTAATCCTGTTTTCCAGAAAATGAAATTGTGGCTTAAGTAGCTTGGTAGTCAGGTGGGTCTGACTGAGCTTGCAAGCCACATTTGTCCACCTCCTAAGCCTGCTATGGAAAGCCATGACATTAGGACTATCCACTGGAATAGAGGACACCAATTCTCAATCATCTTTATGTTCTAAGTTTAATTATGCTCCCCAAAAAGATATGTTGATAATCCTTAGTCCTAGCTCTTAACAGCATGACAATACCTTATTTGGAAATAAGGTCATAGCAGACGTAATTAGTTAAGTTGAGGCCCTTAATTCACAGTGAATAGTGTCCTTCTGTGAAGAGGAGAGAGAAGCATAGGAAGAAGATGGCCAATGTGATGGGGGAGGCAGGGTGTGAAGGGATACATCTACAAGCCAGTGAATGCCACAGATGGCCAAGAAACAACAGAAGGTAGAAAGTGCCAGGGAGGATTCTCACCTACAGATCGCAGAGGGATCCTTGCACTGTAGACACCTCAATTTCATGCATCTAGCCTCCAGAGTTGTGAGATAGTACATTTGCATTGTTTTAAGCCACCTAGTTTGTGATGCTGCTATGACAGCCCTGGGAATATAATACATATACTTTGCACAAACAGTTGCCTAACACATTAGAGGATTTTGGTGCATATGTGTCGAACTAAATGAAAACTGCTCTGGGAAGAATGCTCTTCTCTGCCGCTGGAGGTGCTCAAATACAAGTGGAAAGATCATTCTGTGGTGATGTTATTAAGGAACTTAAATAATTTCTAAGAATCTCATCTAAATCATATTCTACAGTTTGGAAATCTAAAAAGCTTGAAGGAGAATAATCCTGGGGCTACATTACCATATTTGGAGGTAATTCTGACCAGTGTTTCCAGCATAATTATATTTTTATAAATTTATCCAATCTTGTAAGCTACTGCTGTCAATTACAAAAGGGTTCTTTTAAATGCTCTTCTGGAAAAAAAATTGCTGTTCAGGTCTTTCTTAATGATTTATGCACTTTCAAATAGTGTTCATCCTTGATGTGATGTGCATTGATTGTTTTGTCTATATCTTGCCACTTTTTAGCCCTGGTAGGGAAAATTTGTATTTTAAGTATCAATATGAAATACTTACGCTAAGAAAGTAGGAGTGATTGAGATTCACTAAATCCTCCAAAAGAGCCCCAAACACCTTACCTCCTCTGAGAACTTCAGAAGTACTAAGTAACATTACTGCGGAAACTACCAAAGTCATACATGAACCAAATTCCACAAATTTTAAATTCTTTCCCCTGTGTATTTACTTTATGGGAAATGACAAAGCCCTGCCTTTTTATTGTTAAAAAAAACGCTCCCTTTCTTTTTTCTGATTATCCCCCACTATTGGATATAGATTTATCATTTTCATAAAATTGCAAATAGGTGCCTGTTGCCAGACACTAGTCATAAATTATGAAAATGTATTCACCTCCTCTGCAGAGATTGATCTTATGGGGAGAATTTCACAGAGCTCAACTTGCCATTTTGCATACATTTGCAATGAGGTTGATATCCCTAGCCTCCTGATGAGGAAAGGAGAGCAGAAAGGGGCTGATATTTGCTGTGAACCTACCAGGGACCAAGTTCTTGTCCTATAACTAAATTCAATGCTATTCACACAATAAATGCTAATTGCCCTCTGTATTGATAGAACACAAAAAGAGGCCCAGAACAGTGGTAACAGTGTCCCCAGGCCAGTGAAGGAGCAGAGCCAGAACTCAAATCTGTCTACTTCTAAAGTTGAACTTCTTCCTATTGACTACATTGCCTTTCTAGAGAGAATAGGACTTTCATTGTTAGAGGTGGTTGGGGCAGTACTTACTAATATTTATTAACATCAACCTAAACCTTATGCTCTTCTAAGCTCTAGGAAATTTGTTCCATGGAGTCATTTTTTTTAAAGCCACTGATCCAAGGGCTATAAATTAACACTTTTCCTCATACACAGCTATAAGCTGCTCTTTAAAAACCTAGATAATACCTTCCTTAAAATAAGGATCAGTTCTCTGGGCATTTTTGCTGTATCGTTCTTGGTTTTTCCATCCTTGACTCCATTAATAGTATTCTTCCTAATTCCTTTTCCCTTTTTATGGCTTTGCAAGGAGCTAATTTGCAGGCAAAATTGCTAATTTTACAGTTGCTTTCTGCTTTGTCAGCATGAGGCTGACCGAGGGGTTATTAATAGAAGAATAGGACTCTCTTTTCATCCTTTTGCTCTTGGCTGTAGCAGGAGGTGGGACAAAAGTCCATTATTTAATAACATTTATTCTTCTTGAAAGGTCATCATTCCAGCCTTTCAGCTTCCACTAAACTATAGCAGTATCAGCAGCAACAGCGGCCACTTTCTCTTCCTGAAAGGCTTCTGGAATTCTTCCAGGTAACATGGTTGGTGTAAGACTGTCTTTGAGATCCACCTTGGAAACGGGATACAGGCTGAGGAAAGTCTCTTAGTATTTCTAAGCATCTTCCTAATAGTAATAAGTAAGTAAGTATTTGCAAGTGCCCCAGTTACCTGCACACATATTCCTGGAGCAGATATTAAATGTGGGATATATCAGTTAAAAATTACATGTGGTTGCTGGTAACAGAGGCTAACAGTAACAGTGGCCTAAGCAAGACACAAATTTATCTTTCCCATAAAATATATCTTAAAATAGGCCATTAGGATTAGTATGATGACCTTCCACTGTCCCAAGGGACCCAGATTCTTTCTTCCTTTCAGTTTTACTGTCACTCTCATAGGGTTTCCATCTTCGAGCCTGCCCCATGGTCCAAGACATACTTGATTCTAAGCAGAAATCAGAACATGAGGATAAAGGGCAAAAGAGCACAGATCAGCTATTTATCTATCCATCTCTGGCAGAGTTTTATGTTTATAACCCCAAGCTGCAGAAGAGGCTGGGAAATAATCATTTTGCTGTCTCCTCCAAAACTACAATTTGTCACTAAGAAGAAAGGATAGGACAATGATGTAGAGACAAGTAGAATGTGCAGAACGATGCAAAACAAAGAGAATAAATAGTAAAGCCAATCAGCTTTAATTAAGCACCATTTGGAATCTAAACAGGAAAGAATAGAAAGCTCCTATTCATTCTTTGAAGAAACAAAAGCATGCATATCTTTGCTCATGCTGTCTTCTTAGCCTAGAATGCTTTCTCCTTCCTTACTCGCTTGGAAAACTTCTATTACTCATGACCATCCTCAAATATCACCTGCTGTCTGATGTTTCCCCTAGTTTCCACGTTCAAGTCCCAGGAAAAATCATTACTTGCTCAGCTGTGTTCCTATAGAACCTTATCTTTACCTAAATTACTTGCTGGAGGCAGTAGGTCAGTGACCATTACAGGTGAAATGCTGGCTTCAGCTCCAAGGTCTGGCACTTTGGGGGCTGTATACTTTGGCCCTGTGAGCTGTAGTTTCCTATATCTAGAATAGGCAACATTAAATCCCATCTCAGAGGCTTCTGTGAAGATTAAGATGATACATGCAGAGCATGGCTACAGGCACTACTTAGAGTGTGCTAGTTTATATTACTATACTCTCGCATATGCCAGTTATAATTTACAAGGGGAAATTTTACTTAAGCTAGTAAAATGCTGTAGGTTTTCTTAACCATAGTCAACTGAAATTTGACATACTAATTAATGAAGTCTCTGGAGGTATATTATTTGTATATATGTTTCCTTAAAAAGCGACTTGAATATATTTTTCATCCAAAGGAAAGAGACAAAAATTCAATAGTCAAAATTGCAGAAGTTTGATAGGAAAATATTGTCAATTCTAGGTTGCTATGTTATTAAAAATTGCTTGAAAATCAATTTTTTTAAAAACACATCTAATGTGAAAATAACAATAAATTAACTATAATGAATGAGTATAAAATTTCCATGTCATATAAACAAAAACAAAAAATAGAGCAGAAATGAATGAAAATAAAAGTATATGATTGTCCTCATTTTTTGCATGGAGGCTCAAGAGATAGCACTCTGTTGCTGAAAATACTATATTGTGAATATGGTACCTTTCGCACTATCTATAGCACCTTACTTTAAATTATTAATATAATCATGAATGGAACTAATAGTAAACTGTAATCTTTCTAATTATGATGTAAGAAAAGCAAAGACAAATTTCAAATGATAACTAAATTTTTAAAGGAAAGGAAAAAGCCAAGGACACATTGCAAAAAAAAAAAAAAATGAAAACGTAAATGACAATCTTTAAGACTATAATAATTTCCTGAAAACAATTGATCGTTGAAATAGAATAAGTACATTTTATTTTAAATGATCACATTAAATCAAAATAAAGCTTATATGACTAAAAAAATCTCAGAAAACTTTGATACAAAGAAAGAGAGAGGGAAAAGCTAGATAAATGAAATCAAAGTAAAATAGTTAAAATGTCCTAAACAAGGACATTTATTGAAAATATAACAACACAGAGTGAAACTAAAACCCTAATCATTTTTTAAACATTGAAATAGAATCAACATATAGAAAGCAAAAATAATGAAAATATAGGTTAAACAATCTTGAAATATAAGGCACATAGATCACAAATGCTACAATAAGTAATTTGACTTGATGGCTAAATGTAACTAAAATTAAGGAAATATCTAAATACATAAATTAAAATAGAGCCAAGTTTCTATCATCTGTAAGGATAAAACACTGTCTTTTCAAAGACTTATGGGATTTTTTTAAAAATAATAACCATGTATTATAAAAACTTCATGAAACTCAGAAAATAATAATAACACAATTCATTTTCAGACAAAATGGAAGAATACTAAAAACTAATAACAAAGCAGACATAGAAATATTATCAGAATTTTTGACATGGTCTCTGATATATCTAAAAAGGCATACCTAGAGTATACATCGAAATATCTGGAAAATTACAAAATGAAAGTACTAATATTGAAATTTATTTAACTCTAACAAAGAACTTACCAAGAAAAAATGCAAAGGATTTAAGTAAATTAAAATGTATTAATTATATACTTAAATAATACTTATAAAATTGATTATATGGTATAATTGCTGAATAAAGCCAAGAAGAATTCTCTTAAAGCAATAAATAAGCCATTAATTTGCCTAAGAAAAATAAATGGGAGAAAACACAGCATATAAAAATAGGAATGAAATGAAGACAAATATCTTAGCGCTACAAGGGAAATTACTTCAAATAACATTGTAAAACTCTATTATAATAATTTATAAAAAATTCAGGGTGAAATTGACTGTATTCAGGGAATTATGTGAACTTTAAAGTATATTCAAGAGGAATAAATCATTATTTTGTTCTGCAAATATTATGTACTGGAAATCATATAAATCCTGTTACTGTAAAACATCTAGAAATAGTGAAAAAATATTTAAAATAATTATAAATGTAGAACTGAGCTTATAAATTGTAAGTAAAATTTTTAATGATGGTATACAAAGAAAAACAGGTATAAATTCAGACAGATAAATAAACACTGTAAAAGGAAGCTCCTTCCTGTATATTTATAGACACAAATCCTTATTTCAGCCTGCAATCTGCCCAGGTGAGATTGCAAGATGGAAAGACAGTGCAAAGTAGAAAGAGACACCACACAATAGCTGAGATCCTCAAATCACCATATCACTAATAATGGTGTGAACAAAGAAGAAGAGGAGGAGAAAAAACAGGAGGAAGGAAGAAAAGAAGGGAGGGACAGAGGGAAGGAGGGAAGGAAGGAACTTCAAGAAGAGTTAACTCTCAGCCATGAACACAATGAAGGGAGAAAAACTTTCCCATGTGAATTGTTCCTCATATCAAGCGCATGTTGCTAGTGAAACTTCAACCTAAGAACACTGTTCTGAGTTTATAGCACTTTCAGGGATTTAAAACAAGCAAACACAATTCCTCTCCTACAAAATACATGCTTAGTCCAGGTTCCATAGAAACCTCAAAGATAAAGTTCCAGCAAATATAAAGTCACAATTTAAAAAAAAAAAAAATGCACAAAGCACAAAGCAAAAGCATTGTGAGGGTCAGCAAAAGACAACTACAACAAGCACAGACCCTAGAGACTTTATAAATAGGCATTTTCAATGTGTTTATATGACTTGATAGTATTTTCAGTATATTTAAAGAAATAAAAGACTTTAAGCGAGATCTAAGTAATTATTTTAAATGAACTGGGAAATTTGAAAAACAATAAAAAAGAAATCATAAATGCTAAGTATGTAATAATTGAAATTAAAAATTTAAACAATGAATTAAATATCAGATAATATAACCAAAGAGTGACTGAATGACTTGGAGAAGCATCTAATGAAATTACTGAGTATGTAATACAAACTAAGATATGGACAATACAAGAGATTATGAAACCTAGAGAAGACAATGAAGCTGCCTAAAAAAATTCTAAATTTTTAATTAAAAAATGACTTCGAACACTGGAGAAGAGAGGATATCTGAGTAGAGAGTCATGAAGACATTTTCAACTTTGATAAGAGAAGTACAATGAATCTTAAGCTGGATAAATAAATCAAATCTCCAACTGGACATACCATGGTAATATAAAAGTGTTCCAAGGTTAAAGACCAATATTAAAAGCAGGTAAAGAGAAGCATTAGCCAGCTATGAGAGAACAATTATAAATTGTTCTCAACAACCATGAGAAAAAATAAATAAATAAATATATATATATTTAGGATTCTGGGAAAAAGTAACTAAAATTTTAGAGCGGTAAGCTGAGCAAAACTATTTTTTCAAGATGAAGGGACAAATAGGTTTTAGATAAAATTGAGTAAGTTTACCACTAAGATACCCTCAATAAAGGACCTATAAAAGATGTACTCCAAGCTGAGTGTGGTGGCACACACCTGCAATCCCAGTACTTGGGAGGCTGAGACAGGAGGATCACAGGCTTTCAGCAAGCCTTGGCAACTTAGCGAGGCCCTCTGCAACTTAGTGGAACCCTGTTTCAAATTAAAAAATAATAATAATAATAAAATAAGATAGGGCTAGGGGTGTAGCTCAGAGGCAGAACACCCCTGGGTTTAATCCCTAATGCCACAAAAATGAATGAGTGAATGAATGAATAGATGTATTCCAGGAAAAAAGGAGACCAGTCTCAGAAAGTTTGAGGGAGCACAAAAAGAAATAGTGAGCAAAGAAGCTAATTAACATGTAGAAACCTGTCTGTGCCTTTGTACCCAGGCCATTTTTCCCAAGGGCCAGCCCTTCCTATCAACTGCAGCAGGGATACAAAGCAGCTGCATTCCTGAGGAATGTGAAATCCTTATGTCTGACTTTGACTCCAGGACTTTGACAGTTTAGCAAGACTGTTCTGTGACTGTATCACGTCTCCACTCTGTCCCTCCAACCTTGCGTCCCATTCTCCTTTATGCAAGGTCAGACTTAAGAGCAGCCAGATGCTATCCTAGTCTTTCTAAGCACTCTCTTTATTTGCTCTAACATAGGTATGTTCCCTAATACAATTCTTTTCCATTTAATCCCGTCTTGGAGGAGACTGCTTCTGAAAAGACTCAGACTAACACTCTCCTGGAAGAGTCCACTGTTGTCAGTCTCCAATTCCTTTCTTTCGCTTTGCCATGAATCCATTCTAATCAAGTTGGAGTTGAATCCACAATTCCATTGCATCTATTCTTGTCAAGAACACTCACAATTCTAAAATTGCTAAATTAAAAGATTAAATCAGATCTACTTTTTTTTTTTTTTTTTTTTTTTTTTTTGCGGTACTGGGGATTGAACTCAGGGGCGTTCTACCTTCGAGCTATACCCCTAGCCCTATTTTTTTATTCTTTATTTTGAAACAGGGTCTCACTAAGTTACGGAATGCCTCACTAGGTAGCTGAGGCTGGCCTCAAACCCAGATCCTCCAGTCTCAGCCTCCCAAATGCTGGGATTATAAGCGTGCACCACCATACCCGGTTCATATCTACATCTTAATTGCCCTACCAGCAGCATTTGACATAGTTCATCCTTTCCTTCTTTTTTACCAGTTGGTTTTTAGGATACATTAAACTGTAACTTGTTTATCCAAGCTCTACTGGACTTCTCCACTGAGATGTTTTATAAGGGCTTCAAAACCAGAACCTATTCTTAGCTGTTTTGTTTTAGCAAGAGAAAACAGTTCATAGAGATGGGGTGTAGTTTAGTGGTAGAGCATTTGCCTAGCATGCTTGAGGCCCTGGGCTAGATCCCCAAGTACACACACACATACACACACACACACACACACACACACACACACACAAACACACACACACACACACACATACACACACACAATAAATACAACAAACCTCCCCATTTTCAAGATGAGAAAACTGTTTTTCAGTGAAGTTTAGTCTGGGACCCATTGTCTAGCAGATGAACTGAATGGATGGACTGGGGGGGGAGGATCAGGGGGG
>PVLC010048971.1:0-10597 GCA_004027655.1 Graphiurus murinus | reverse complement strand
GGTAGAATGCCCCTGAGTTCAATCCCCAGTACCACACACACACACACACACACACACACACACACACACACACACAAAATATATATATATATATAGAGAGAGAGAGAGAGAGAGAGATAGATATATATATATACACACACACACACGTGTGTGTGTGTGTGTGTGTGTGTGTGTGTGTGTGTGTGTGTGTGTGTAAAAAGGGCTGGGGGTGTATCCTGGAGGTAGAATGCCCCTGGGTTCAATCTCCAGTTAAAAAAGAAAGAGGAAGAGGAGGAGGAGGAGAAAGAGAAGTAATTGTTGTTTTGCCATGCTGGACATGGTAGCACAAGCCTGTAATCTCAGCTGCTTGGAAGGCTGAGGTAGGGGGATTGCAAATTTGAGGCCATCCTAGGCAATTTAGCAAAACCTGTCTCAAAACAAAAAGGGCTAGGATATAGCTTAGTGGTAGATAGAACACCTGCCTAGCATGCACTAGGCAATCCCTAGGTTCATTCTCAGAATTGAATCTCTGGGTTCAATCCCAAATACAGGAGAGAGAGAAAGGGAGAGAAAGAGAGTTTTGCCATGAAGCACAGTAGAAAAATTGGGTGATAATAGGGGGAAATATGAGGTTGTGGAATTCATTTATGTTTTTGTTTTGGTGGTGCTGGGGATTGAACCCAGCTATACCCTCAGCCCTATTTTTTATGTATGTATGTATGTCTTTACTTATTTAATGGTATTAGGGATTAACCCAGGGGCATACTACCTCCAAGCTATCTGACACCCCCAAGCTGTTTTTTTGTTGTTGTTGTTGTTGTTTTGAAACAAAAAATTTTGCTAGATGCAGGGAGTCTCAGTAAGTTGCTGAGACTAGTCTCGAACCTGCAATCCTCCTGTTTCAGCCTCCCAAGTACTGGAATTATAGGCGTGTGTCACCATGCCCAGCTTTATTTTTTATTTTGAAACAGAGTCTCACTAAGTTGCTGAGGGCCTTGCTTAGTTGCTGAAATGGGCCTCAAACCTGCAATCCTCCTGTCTCAGCCTCCCAAGTACCAGGATTACAGGTGTACACCACCATGTCTGGTTGAGTCATTTATGTTTTAAAACTGGGATATGAAATGGGAGTGATGGCACACACTTGTACTCCCAGTACTTGGGAGACTGAGACAGGAAGATCCCAGGTTTGAGGATAGCTTCGGCAACTTAGTGAGACCCTGTCTCAAAATAAAGAATAAAAAATAGGGCTGGGGGTGTAGCTCAGAGGTAGAATGCCCCTGGGTTCAATCCCCAGTACTGCAAAAACAAACAACCAACCTAGATTTTTTTATACTTCTGTTGGTGCATTGTAGTCTCACATCATGTGGTTCACAGTGATACTGAGACATGCACTTGGTGAACTTTCCCCCAGCTCCCTCCCGACTCCCCTGAATCCTCATACAGGATATTGAGGTTGACACTGGTATTCTCACACATGTATATAATATCAATGGAAAAACTGGAATATATTAAAAAATGTTTGCGTGCTATCGAGCCTGTTCTGGTTTAACTGTTGCTCATTTTTGGAAGCAGGACTCAACCCACTATGTAAGGAGGGAAGGCAGATCCCGTGAGCACACATGCAGGTAGGCAAGTAGAATGGAGCCAGGAGAATGAGGGAGCACCTGTTTAATTTCTTCTGTTTTCTGCGTGAGGCACGATGAAAGGCCATCAGCTGAAGGTGAGGGGTAGGGAGTGAAAGATGTTTGAAGAGACAGGAGGAGGGATGAAATCTTGGTGTTGAAGAGCAGCAGGCAAGTGAGCACACTAGGGGAGTGTTAGAGGGTTACAGAGCAGTGGTGTCACCTGGAGATTTCTCTTTCATACCTGGGACCTCTTCCATGTCAGGCAAGTGCTCTAACACTGGACTACAGTCACAGGTTTTTGTTTTGTTTTTATTTTTGGAGTCAGGATCTTGCTAAATTGCTTAGGCTGACCAGGAACATATGATCCTCCTGTCTCAACCTTCCAAGTTACTGGGATTACAGGTATATACCACTGGTTCCAACAATTTGGGTCTCTCTCTCTCTCTCTCAATTCAGGATTGAATCCAGGAGTGCCTTACCACTGAACTACATCCCTCTTTTTATTTTTTTATTGTGAGACAGGATTTCACTGAGTTGCCAAGGCTGTCCTTGAACTTGTAATCCTCCTGCCTCAGCCTCCGGAGTTATTGGGACCCCAGGCTGAACCCTCAACCGTGAGGCCCCAATAAAGACGAACTGAATGTGGCTGGCTTAAACTTCTCTTTATTATACCTCTCTCTCTCTCTTTCTCTGGGATCAAGGACGCTACCCAAGCAGTAATAGTAACCATTCTCTTTACCCCTGACAGTAACTGTCTCTCTAACCGCAATTACTTCTCTCACCCCACTCTCGTTCTCCGTAACCGTTCCTCGCAATAGTACCTCTCCAACAAACCCCCAACAACCCCTCTCCAGCAATCAACCTTCCACCAACCACCAGCAACCAACCAGCCTCCCAGCAACCACACCACCCAGCAACCACCACTCTCATGCGAGAGGTGGAGGCTCTTAAAGCCGAGCAAGGCATGAGCCAAGAGGTGCCTCATACAGCTCTCACCTGGGCCGGCCACGAGCCGGGCGTGCTGGTGCATGCACTCTGGCGTGGCGCAGCCCTAGGATGTTACCACCTGCAGCCACTTCTGGCACTCTGCCAGGCGCCATCTAGAGGTGGGGTCTTTCCGGCAGGGCTAAGACCCCAACACCAAGTCACTGGGATTACATTGAGACTCTTTTTTTTTTTTCTTTGCGGTACTGGGGATTGAACTCAGGGGCATTCTACCTCCGAGCTATATCCCCAGCCCTTTTTTTTATTCTTTTATTTGAAACAGGGTCTCACTAAGTTGCGGAGTGCCTCACTAGGTAGCTGAGGCTGGCCTCGAACCTGGATCCTCTGGTCTCAGCCTCCCAAGTACTGGGATTACAAGCATGCTCCACCACACACAGCTTCTTTATAGACATCTTTGCTTCCTCTCAGGAAAGGGCTCTGATTGGCCCTGTTTATCTCTGATCTAATCACGCTGTCCAGAGGATGAGATATTGTGATTGGACAGAATGGGATCACATGCCTACTTCTATGGCCAGAGAGGCTGGTGATGTGATTAGCTGACCCTCCAGAACTACATGGAATGGTGGGAGGGATACTTGTACAAAGAAAACGGAATGTTAGACAAGCAAAAGCGATTGATATTGGTTCTCCCCTACTGCTCTTCCAGGGTTGTCTTGAGGCCCAGTGAGGCAGTGTCTGTGAAATTGCATTGTGGGTTTTATAGCACTACACAAGGTGAGGGATTATTTCAGTAGCACTCAGGAAATGCTGGATTCATTTATTTATTTGTTCCCTCAGTTAAACAGTTGCTGAGGTTCTTAGTAAGATTTTGTCTAGATTCATGGAGGATGAAAGACAAATCTTGAGTCAGATGTGATCCTCTCCATCAAGGGGCTTGCAGTTTAGTAAAAATATATTAGTCAGCTTTTGTAGACTGCGCTATGATACCAAATAACCCCCGGATCTCCATGGTTCATAGCAGCAAAGGTTTATTTCTTACTCATCAGCTTCAGGTTAGCTTCAGCCCTGCTTGGAGTGTCTCCTCTGTTCTTACACAGACCATTCTCGTGGCAGAGTTAAGAGGGTACTGCGATGGCTTTTACAGCTTCTGCTCTCATCACTTCCATTCTCTCTCTCTCTCTCTCTCTCTTTTTTTTTTTTTTTTTTTTTTTTTTTTTTTTTTTTTTTTTTTTTTTTTTTTTTTTTTTTTTTTTTTTTTTTTTTTTTTTTTTGCAGTACTAGGGATGGAACCCAGGGGCATTCTACCTCTGAGCTACACCTCCAGCCCTATTTTTTATTCTTTATTTTGAAACAGGGTCTCACTAAGTTGCAGAGGGCTTCACTAAGTAGCTGAGGCTGGCCACAAACCTGCAATCCTCCTATATCAGCCTCCCAAGTACTAGAATTACAAGTGTGCACTACCACACCCAGCACTTCCATTCTCATTTGATTGACCAAAGCAACCCACATGTCCAAACTGAATCCAAGGGATAATGAAGTATCCTCCTCCCACAGGGAGGTATGACTGGTCACGTGGCAATATGTTGTAGTCAATAACATCTTAGAGTGAGGACAAGTAATCACAAAGAGGTGAAAGTACATGAATGTCCATGTATACAATAGAAAGTACTGAGATCAGGGCATTAAGAGTTCAAGAGGGCTGGGCGTGGTGGCGCAAGCTTGTAATCCCAGCATTCGGGAGGCTGAGACTGGAGGATCCAGGTTCGCGGCCAGCCTCAGCTACCTAGTGAGGCACTCCGCAACTTAGTGAGACCCTGTTTCAAAATAAAGAATAAAAAAATAGGACTGGAGGTTATAGCTTAGAGGTATAATGCCTCTGAGTTCAATCCCCAGTACCACACACACACAAAAAATTTAAAAACAAGAGTTCAAGAGGAACAACACTTTAGTTAGGAACATCAGTGAAGTCTTCTTAGAGAAAGTGGCTTTGGGACTGAGTTTTGAACAAAATTATAGGAGCTAGGTGAGTATAGAAAAGGCAGGGATTTCTGGCAGAGGAATAGCATAAAAAAACATAGAAGAGGAAAAGTAGAATGCTTAGACAAGAATGGTGGTTGGTTTAGTTAGCCTAATGTAGAAGAACTGGGAGGTAATAAGGGAAAGATGAGATTCCACACAGTTAGCCTGCTGGCCTTCAAGAGGATACAGAGGCTCCCATTCCGCTCTGGTAATCCAGCTGCCCATCCAGGGGTTTCTGGATTTGGGAGGTGCTGCAATTGCTGGTAAATAGTCTAGAGTCGGTAGGCTCTTCTGCTCCTCTTGCCTTGGCCAAGCCCAGATCCCAGCCCAAGGTCTCTCTCAACTGTCCCTTAAAAATTTTTTCCCTAATGTTCTCACAAAGGTTTCTATGGATTTTCTGTTTCCTCTGCCTGCTTCAACCAGCCTGCTATCCAGAGAACACTCCCAAACTAGTAGATTTTAAATCCCATAAAGAGTTCTTCCCAAAGGCTGAGCATATAGGCAAGATAAGCTGGTGTAGCCCACAGCCTTGCAAAGGAAGCCTCTGTTTTTGCCGCCTTGCTGGCTTCTCTGTTCTATGGCAATAAAATGAATTTTTGTTTTGTTTCATTTTGCTTAAAATAAGATCCTATCCTTTATTTTGTTCACAATGTCATGAAGGAAAAGTAAAATGGCTCTTTACAGTTGTGCGCATTTCAGAGTAAATTTCATTGTCTTTTGGCATTCATCTTATTCTAGCAATTATTGGTTAAACGTTTATGTAATAGAAACTTTCTGTTTCTTATGTGATAAGAATGTGATGGTCAGTAAAATTAGTTTTATCACACTCTTATTTGTTTTCTTTGTAGTTATCAAACCCAGTACACAGGTGGGAAAAAGGCTTTGTGAAAGTGAGTGAGTCCTGGCTTGTTGGAATTAATGAGCTGTCCACACAGTGGGCATGTAGCCTAATTGATACTGGCCCTGGGCAGGTTTGCACTTTTAATCATTAATGCCCTGCAGCCTGCTGGAAGCATGGAAAGAAACAGGCTGACTAGGATGTGCCAGGAGATAGAGCAGAGCCACAGGGAGGCCTCCCGCTGCCCAGGAGGGGCCTACTGGAGGCAAAGTGGGGCTAGCCTGCTGCTGGGCACAGACTTTAGCAGGCCACCTTAAGGGAGGCAGGAAGAACTCTCCCTTGGTAGCCTCCAATGTCAGACATCTCAGTAGGTACCAGGACCCACCTGAGGCCTGAGGGGAGGCCAGCATATGACTCATTCCATCATTCAGTCACTCAAATATATGTGTTAAGCACCAACTCTATGCCAGGCACTGGATACAGTAATCAACAAGGCAGCAGCCTCCTGCTCTTTCACAGTTTGCTTTAGTCTGGGAAGTGGACAATAAACAAACTAAGGAATAAATTGGCAAGATCAGGTTAGTAATAAGTGCTGTGAAGATAATAATGTGATAAGAGAACCTGGGTGTGGAGTCGGCTTACACTAGATGAGGTGGTCAGGGAGGGCAGCTCCGCAAAGCAGATGTTTATGTTGAGACATGAGACATGGGAAGAAGCTGGCTTTGCAAAATGCTGTGGAGAAAGCATTCCACATATCCAAAATGACAGGTGCAAAGACCCCAAGGCAGGAAAAGGCTACAGTTATTTGTGGAACAGAGAGGTGACAAGTGTGGCTGAAGCGTGGAGAGCAAGAGGAAGAATGATTTGCAATGGAGACTGGAGAGTTGAATAAAGGTTGAACTATGTGTGGTTCTATAAAGCCAAGTAAAATCGTCAATAGACAATGAGGAAAAATCAGAAATCGCTCTAGGTGTTTCAAGTCAAAGGAATTTTTAAAAATATTTATTTATTTATCTTTGTGGTACTGGAGATTGAACCCAGGGGCATTCTACCTCTGAGCTATATCCCCAGCCCTATTTCTTATTTTTAAACAAGGTCTCACTAAGTGAATGAGGGCCTCACTAAGTTGCTAAGGCTGGCTTCAAACCTGCGATCCTCCTGTCTCAGCCTCCCAAGTACTGAGATTATAGGCGTGCACTGCCACGCCCAGCTCAAGTTGAAATAATTTAATTCAAGGAATCAGTAACAGATATGTTGGAAGGACTAGAGGTACAAAAGGAGAGATGATGTCATTCCAAGATCAGCAATTACAGGAAGTCACTTTCAGCCCTAAAGCTGGAAGAACGAAATGGTGATAATCATAGTTGACAATTGTTGACCACTGAGGGTGCTATGTAGAAACGAAACTTCCTAAGTGAGAACTCAAGAGCAAGCAATGCGGCCATTTCTAGAGATACCATTAAAATGCAGAAAAGAAGTAGCTTTTCCTTTACTTCAGCCCTCCAGGCTAGCCAGTGGTTCCAATTGGCAGAATCTAACAGGAAGCCAGCTATTCAGGGAATGTAGATCCAGGCACAGTGGTGCATGCCTGTAATCCCAGTGCTTTCGAGACTTTATTTCAGAATGAAAAAAATTTTTAAAGGGGGGTAGTTGGGCATGGTAGAGCATGCCTATTATCCTAGTACTTGGGAGGCTGAGACAGGGGGATCTCAGCTTGAGGCCAGTCTCAGCAACTTATCGAGACCCTGTTTCAAAATAAAAAATAAAAAGGGCTTGGGTGTGTAGCTTGGAGGTAGAATCAATCCCCAATACCAAGAAAAAAAAAAAAGGAGGAGGCTGGGAGTGACCAAACATAAAAAAGGCAAAAGTATAGAAGGAACTGGAAGGTAACACTTTTTAGCACAGCAGGGTAAAAAGTTTGGATATCATTCTTTTTTTTTTCCGGTACTGGGGATTGAGCTCAGGGGCATTCTACCTCTGAGCTATACCCCCAGCCCTATTTTTTATTCTTTATTTTGAAACCGAGTCTCACTAAGTTGCAGAGTGCCTCACTAGGTAGCTGAGGCTGGCCGAGAACCGGGATCCTCCAGTCTCAGCCTCCAGAATGCTGGGATTACAAGCGTACGCCACCACACCCGGCTCTGATGGTATATTCTTGTAATCCCAATATTTGGGAGGCTGAGGCAGGAGGATCCAGATTTGAAGCTAGCCTCAGAAATTTGGTAAGACCTTGTTTCAAAATAAAAAATAAAATAGGGCTGAAGGTATATCTCAGAGGTGGAATGTCCCTGGGCTCAATCCCTAGTAACACACACACACACACACACACACACACACACACACACTGCTGGGACATTCCAACCACCTTACTTGGCATCTGTAAAATGTGAACTAGGGACTAAAAACATAGGGGTGCTTTCACTGGGCTACATCCCCAGCTTTGTGTGTGTATGTGTGTGTGTGTGTGTGTGTGTGTGTGTGTGTGTGTGTGTAACTGGGGATTGAACTCAGGGGCATTCTACCTCTCAGCTACACCCCCTGCCCTATTTTTAATCTTTATTTTGAAATAGGATCTCACTAAGTTGTGGAGGGCCTCACTAAGTAGCTGAGGCTGGCCATAAACCTGTGATCCTCCTGTTTCAGCCTCTCAAGTACTGGGATTAAATGGGCGCCACCACAACCAGTTCCCAGCTCTTTTTTAAAACACTTTATTTTGAGATAGGGTCTTGCTAAGTTGCACAGGCTGTCCTCAAACTTTCCATCCTCCTGCTTCCACCTTTCACAAAGCTGGGAATGCAGGCATTCACCACCACACCCCATACCTTGCTTTCTTAATGAGACAAAAGAGATCTTACCATTTAAAAGGTTGGGAACCAAGGGTCTTAGGAGAGCTCAGTTCATAAAATTGGTAAGATGAGAAAATACTCATTTCCAGTTTGGCTCCTACAGAGCTCATGCTTTGCTGTGCTTTGTATCTGCAGGTTCTGCGAGGGCCTACGTGGGAAATCTAGATATATTGAATGTGATGGGGATTGATGGAGTCTGGTGAAGAACAAGATGACAAGATGATGAGCACTGTTCCAGTTATCTACTGCTGTTACTGCTGTGTAGGAAAATACCTGAAAGCTTAGTGCCTAAAAACAATTTTTTTTTTCCTGGTGCTTATGATTCTCTGGGTTAAGAATTTGAACAGAGGTTAGAGGTGTAGCTCAATGGTAGCGTGCTTGCTAGCATGAGTAAGGCCCTGGATTCTATACCTTGCATCACAAGAAAAAAAAAATTGGACAGCATACAGTTGGGGGTAGAGTGGTATATTTGTTTCATTTTCACAATGTTTGGATCCTCTGCTGGTAAAATGAGAAGGATTAGAAAGAGCTAGGAACTGAATCCCTGAAGGTTCCATCATCAACATGTCTGGTATGCGGGCTGGGCTGATCGGAAGGTTAGGACTTCAAGCCAGAATGCCTACATGTGACCTCTCTGTATGGTTTGGCTTCCTTACAACATGGCAGCCCCTACATAGTTAGACTCCGTGTGTGGTAACTCAGAGCTCTGATCATGAATTTTTCAGCTACCAAGTAAGAACTGCATTGACTTTTATGAGCTACCTCACTTCTGCAATCTTTTGGTTATGAGAGCATCATAAGCCTACCAGACAAGAACTAAATTCTCTCTCTCTCTCTCTCTCTCTCTCTCTCTCTCTCTCTCTCTCTCTCTCTCTCTCTCTCTCTCTTTGTGATACTGGAGATTGAACCCAGGGCCTCTAGCATGCTAGACAAGTGCTCCACCACTGAGCTATATTCCCAGTCCCATATCTCATCTCATTTCTTTTTTTTTTTTGCAGTACTGGGGATTGAACTCAGGGGCATTCTACCTCTGAGCTATATCCCCAGCCATATTTTTTATTCTTTATTTTGAAACAGGGTCTCACTAAGTTGTGGAATGCCTCACTAGGTAGCTGAGGCTGGCCGCGAACCGGATCCTCCGGTCTCAGCCTCCCAAATGCTGGGATTACAAGTGTGCGCCACCACGCCCGGCTCTCATCTCCTTTCTTGATGGAGATGAAAAAGGTTCTAGAAGAGCATGTGGAATAGGAGATGTTATTGTGACTATCTTGTGAAAATACAGTCTGCCATAGGTTGCAGGTTAGAATTCAGACTTCCCAAGGGGCTGGGATCTTGCCAGCCATCCCAAGAAGATAAGGTCTAAAGTACCTGAGGGCTAGGTATGGTGGATGAAGCCTGTATTCCCAGCATTTGGGAGGCTGAGACAGAAGGATTACAGATTTGAAGCCAGCCTCAGTAATTTAGCAAGACCTTCAACAACCTAGTGAGACTCTGTTTCAAGATAAAAAATAAAAGGGGTTGGGGGTAGCTTGGAGGTGGATTGCTCCTGGGTTCAATTCCCAGTACCAAAAGAGAAAAATTAAAATAAGAAAAAATAATAAAGTCCATGAGGAAGATAGAGCCAAAGGCACGTGGTCCTGTCTGCACCCTGCCTTAAGCTTCAGAGGAATCCTCCTCAAGACCCAGAAAGGAGATCTGAAGCCCAGAATCAGTCCTCAGAGGCTCTTAGTGAACACTCAGTACAAGAGGACTGGAAACTGTGTTAGGGAGTTTCATTATACCTTACTGGACAACAACAATGGTGATAATAAGATGTTCATTGTGAGGCTGGGTCTATAGCTCACTAGTAGAATTCTTGCCTAGCATGTATAAGGACCTGGATTCAGTCCCCAGCACTGCCCCCCCCCCAAATATATATATATTGCATATTTGGGACCAGGCACATTAATTTTCTTTTTTCATCTATGCCTATAAAAGGAAATGTATAGCCTTAAATGCACATCTTAGGAAAGAAAACAGATTGAAAACTAATGAGCTAAGAATCCATCTTAATAAGTTGGAAAAAAAAAAAAGAAAAGAAACACAGCAAAACTAACTCCAAGTAGAAGGAAGGAAATAACAAAGCCAAGTACAGAGATTGAAGAAATAGAAATCAAATGTGCAACAGAGAGACATGGCCAAGACAAAAACTAATTCTGTGAAAACTGATAAATCTATGGTGGTAATGAGCAAGAAAAGTTGAAAAAAGACAAAAAGTAATTCAGTGTCAAGAATGAAAAGAAAGATGTCACCATGCATGCCACGGGCATTAGAAAATAAGAGAATATTAGTCAGGCTTGATGGTG
>PVLC010048970.1:0-10593 GCA_004027655.1 Graphiurus murinus | reverse complement strand
GTGAGATTGCAAATTAGTGCAACCATTTAGGAAAACAGTATGGAGGATCCTCACATGAATGGGAATGAAACTACCATATAATTCAGCAATACCACTTCTGGATATCTACCCAAAAGAATGGAAACCAAACTATCAGACCGATGTATGTGCATCTATGTTTATAGCTGCACAATTCACAATTGCCAAACTATGGAACCAGCCAAGATGTCCATCGACAGATGAATGGATTACAAAACTATGGGATATGTACACAATGGAATTTTACTCAGCCATAAAGAAGAACAAAATCATGTTCTTTGCAGGGAAATGGATGGAACTGGAAAACATTATGCTAAGTGAGATTAGTCAGTCACAAAAAGTAAAAAATCATATGCTCTCCCTAATATGTGGAAGCTAGGGAGAAAGTGGGAAATAAGAGGGGCTGTAGACGAAGAAGGAGAAACCTTAGATGAGTAAAGAAAGTGACTTAACTGAAGGTAATGGGGAGGGGGGAGGGAAACACCATAATGCACACGATGTACTTTCACAAACATATTAATCACTAAACTGAACTTGAGAAGGAGGGAGAAGGGAGTGGGGTGGGAATTGGGGAAGGGTTAAATGAGAAATGTGTGCATGTATGCCTTTACCAGCTTGTACCTAACAATGATGTATAATTACAATGCACCAATAAAAAAAAAAATAGAAGAGCATTCTAAAAAAAAAAAAATGATCCTTTCATTCTGAAGAAACTTCTTTATTAGTCATCTTATAAATCTTCTAGGATTTTATCTATTCTGTTCTTACTTCTAAGATACTTGATTGCAACCTGAGTACTCTGTGATGTAGGATTTCCAAAGGGTTCATTTTCCTGATGAGTGAACAAGATGCCTCATTAAGAGCAATGCCAAGGTATCTGAACTGGAAAAAAAGATACTGCTAATCCAAGTAATAACTAGTTTCCTGGAGAAAGTGAGGCTACAGTCTATGTATTTTAGGACAAGGACCTAGCCTCTCATTACAGGGCATCTCTGGACCTGGACTGGCAAATCATCAAAGCCAAGATGTCAAGGCTTATACCAAGGATTCATTAGTATGTGTTTCAACTTTTGATTAGAAACTAGAGAAAAAAAGATTTAACTCACCAGCCCAACCTTTTAGTAAGTGGAAAACTGAGCCCAGACTCTAGTTTGTCTGTTAGAAAACTAGAAGGATCACTTCTAGTTCTAAATAGGGACATTCCTAAGTGGTAAAAAGCACTATTAACTGAAATACATTCAGGTGTGACTTCATTTCTTGGTATCTGTCATCAGAAGACCTCCATATCTTTCATGGTAAAAGCCTGAGAAAAAGTATTTTAGTAATTAAAAGAAATTGACAGACTTAGAAGGCAGAAGTCTTTATGTTCTAGTCAAAGATTCTCTTATGTATTTATAAAATGTTTTGTATCTAAAAGTCAAGTCAGTATATTCTTATCATCAAGAATTCAGGATAGAGTCTAGAATTTCAAATGCATTCTTATATTAACATTAGGCATTAGGAAGACACAAATCTTTTTATAAAAAATTTATTTCTCTGTAAATACAAATTCCAACATCAACAAACAATAATAGTCCAGTGGAAAAATACTAGCCATTAACATTGAAAACTTTTTTTCTTAGTTTAATAAATAGAACTTTGGCATTCAAAATTCTAGCTGTAAACCCTATTTAAAAACAAAACCCAAAACAACCCCTTTACAAAAAAGGAGGCAGAAATGATAGATCAGAAGGCATAAGCCAACCAGTGGCTTCACATTTTTTTTTTTTTTACAATAACTGTATTTCAATTAAATCATGAACACTGTATTTACACATGAGGTATTCTGGTGGTTCAAAACCTGAACCTAGTTTACAAAATTCACCAGTCACAGGGACTAATTATGCACTCTGCTGTGCTTTTAATATAATCACCTAGCACCTGACTACTTCTTGTCATCACACCAATGTGATGGCTGAATTTTACATTTATGTATTTAAATAACTACTATATATATATTTATGTATATACATGTACACACTTACACACACATGAATACATCTGGAAAGAATTACTCACTCTACAGAGAAGGCTGGGCTTCAAAGACATAGCTGATACGTCTTCTCCTGGTAGTATACTAAGGTAAACTATCCACTTCTTAATGATAAACTGTTCCTTGCTTCAAGAAAATCCTTAATCAAGTCTATTTACAGAAGAACAAGGTGCAATAATCATCAACATTCTTACAGATCATTATGAAATAGAAATGAACGCTTACTGCAGGCAAAAAGGCACAAAAGGTTCTCTCTGTATGCAGCTGCAATACTATTGTTAATAACATACTGATTTGAAACTAAATTCTTATTATATTCAGTATTTCTCTTAAATAAGAAAAAATCCCAAATATTTCCCCTTCATGATTAAATGTATGATATAATCATACAGCAATTACTACCAATGACATTTTGGAGTAAAGTTGGAAATTTTTCTCTTTATATCAAATAGGAAATAGTTTCTTTTGTGAGCACTGAAAAGACCCATCAAAATGGAAACAAAATGTATTAACTTTAGCTCTGAGAGCTACAGCTATGGGCAGTTTTAAATAATATAAGTTGAGGAGCAAGGTTAATATAATTGCTTATTACCATAATTACATATTTACAGTGATAGAAATCTACGTAAGAGAATGCCAATAATCCAAACTAAAAGTTTGCCAGAGTTGAACTATGCTATGTAAAAATACAGTCCAGGTGCTCAGATACTGTTATTCAATGAACTATTACTGATATTTAGAGAACATTTTCCCAATAAAGTAGTTTCTTTAAAAATATCCTCTAAGAGATTCCTATTGAGTCTTGCACAATGACAGAATTAATTTATAAGCTCATTAGTAAGTCAGAAATGTACAATATTCATTTTAACAACACTTTCCAGCCTTGGGGTTGTCTCTAACAAGCTATTGAAAGAAACATCATTTGATTTAATAAATTGTAAAAACCAAAATATATTTCACTATGATATAATACTGTTTAACATTAAATATTGAATTCTATTTCAAATATAAAAAGGGGCCATACTTTTTAAAAAATAAATTCAGGTATATTTTACCTAACCAAAACTTACACTTTTTAAAATTAGAGGCCACTGAAAATTTACTAACAGTTTAACTAAAGTCATTCTATTTTTCTGACATCAAATTAAGACAGATATTGTGCCCTTGATTCAGCTAATTTTATCTGCACAGATAATTTGGGTCTTTTATTAAGATAACTGTTACTACTTCATCCCTGCTGTATGTGACTGAATGAGAATAAGCTCAACTTGAAAGTCCAAATGACAAGCTGGGCATGGTGGCGCACACTTGTAATCCCAGCATTTGGGAGGCTGAGACCGGAGAATGTGGGTTCGCGGCCAGCCTCAGCTACCTAGTGAGGCACTCTGCAACTTAGTGAGACCCTGTTTCAAAATAAAGAATAAAAAAATAGGACTGGGGGTATAGCTCAGAGGTAGAATGCCCCTGGGCTCAATCCCCAGTACCACAACAACAACAACAAAGAAAGTCCAAATGACTGCTAACATATGTTAACACTGCAAGTCACTTCCTAGGAGGATAAGCATTTAGTATCCAAAGATATAGTTAAAAAGTGTCATTATCTATTGAAATTTTCAAATAGATTTACTTTAAAATTTAGGTTAATTTTCATTTCAGGCACATATCACGGTAATAACTTCCATGAACATCCTACTTCAAACTGGGGCCAGATACTGTAGTGTCACTTTTTGCCCACCTTACTTGGCCTTACAGAAAAATCTTCATTTTCAATGCGGTACCAATATTATTATTAACACAAGAGAGTATCTTAAGGAAATGGAATTTTTAAAAAAATAAAAGTTAAAAATTGACTAATTTGAATACTTTTAATTTCCTCCCCAATTCCCTCAAGGCTATCTATTTATTATCTAAGCCCCTTTACAAACTTCAGATTCTAAGAGATTATATTTTATAATCTGAAATTATACTTAAACTCTCATATCTTAACTGTTTTTTTTTTATGGGAGTATATAATTTCAAAACTAAAATGCACCAGCAATAGTCTGTGTTAATTTCCTACTAAGTTAAAAGTTTTTACCTCAAGATTCGTGAATTAAATTAAATTCTCTAAGTTTTAGAAAACCAACTTACTAAAATTAGGACACAAAATAAAACCATGTACCTGTAGTAGACTAAAACAAATGATCACATATTTAGAACAATAACAACTATAAAATAGGAAAACATAAGCTAAGAACTGAGGATATATTTAAGTAAGAAACTACTGACCCAAATCAGTAACTGTTTGCTTGTTAGGTCTATTATCTTAGTGTGCCTTTACTTCTGAAATCATGGCTGGACATGAGAGATTCTATTAAAAGATAATGTAAAAATGTTATTTGCTGTACTTGTGGCCGATCTGCAGTAGGTATCATTTATCTACTTTGCTATAAAGGGTCATCTTCATAGGTACGAATCCTTGCAAGGCAGAATTTTTGCATTCATTTTCTGGTACAAATTTATTGCTCTTGATTGTCTTCAAAGCACTAACATTAAAAACCAAATGAACACATTAGAAATCCAAGTTCTTTCCAGTGAGTGACTAAGTGCCTCCTAAGGTTAGAGACTTCGGGATATAGAATTAAATTGCACTGACTTCTTAGTGGCCAGATTCTAAGAAATAATAGTAGAGTGGACTCAGGCACTGAACAGAGGGAAATCTAATGTGTTTACAGTGTATTATAATGAATTGGTAAGCTATAAAACAAATAATTGAAAGCTGTACATAAGCCAAAAGTCTGAACTAAGCATCTTTCTGGGTAATCTCCTTGAAGACTTTGTCCTAGTATGTTTTCACTGTTACCTCAAGATTCATGAATTAAATTAAATTCTCTAAGTTCTCTAAGAAAAGTCTTTTGTAGGAACAGCCTTTATGCCAGTATACCTGTCTGACAAGAAAGCAGGTACATGATCTGCTCTCACATATCCAAACAATATCCTCTTGCTTGACTCACACCTTTATTCCTCTACCTCTTATTTAGTCTTGCCTAAATGAAACTTGGTTACATCAAAAAATCAAACCGACTTATAAAAGAAAATGCTTTGCCATAACTAAGTACATTAAAAAAATATAATGAATGCTCTGAAAAACTAAAACATGAGTAATACTCATTTGGAAGTTTAAATGTTTGTATGTCTACCTAAAAATCAGTTGTGTCTCATAGTAATACCCTGTCCTCCAGATGAAGAACTAACCTAGCCAAGTTTACATTCTGCGGAAAATCCTGTTCTTAATGTATATCTAATAAAAGCAATTAAAATACCTAGGTTTAGATTTTGTTTTATGCTAGTGTTAATTCAGATATAAAGAATATGACTTGGCTTTCTCTTATAGTAGTTTCAACATTAAAACAGGTACAAAACTGTTAAGCTGTAAACACTGAGATTTGGGTAAGTAAGCTATTTTTCCAGAGTTTATCAGTTTTTCTTTTATAATAATGATCTGAGACCTTGGAAGGTTTGCATTAATTATATATGGCTTGTTTACATATATATATGTATATTATATATATATAACACATAAATAAAAATTGTAAATAGTAAGAGACATATTAAAATTAGCTCAAATTCTGTTAAAACTTTCCTGCAATGCATAAATTACAATGCTGATGAAAAAGATCATCACATCAGAACTCCCCTCTTCTAATCCGCAATCACTCTGGAACATCATTGGCCTATTTTCAATTCTAAAGTCAACCCAGCTCCACACCTCATCATCTCAGCACGGTGACTGTTCAAATCACAAATAGTTTTGCCTCCTGTACTTCTACTAAAACACTTGCCTGCTGCTGGGACTCTTACTCAGCCAGCCCTTGAAAACCCAATACAATACAAGCGTCTGTATGAAAGAAATACGAGAATAAACAGTGTATGTCTTCCTCAGAAGTTTTGCTTTGACTCTTGAAATCCTTATAATTTTGTGAATAAAGCACTGACAAACACACACACACAAAACCCCACACACATACATGCTTACCCAAACACACAAAAATACAGAAGTAAACAAAATCCTATCTCTTTATCTGAAGGGTATTGTTCACAGCTTGGTCCTACAATCAGTAGTTTGAGAATACTCATTTGTTTTTCCTTGTAGACTTTATCACATTTTTCAAATGGTAATTTGATTTTTTTTTTTGCCTGATTGGATAAGCCTCCTCAAAAGCTACACTCATTCGCTTCCCCCTCAAGAAAAGGAATCCACAAAAAAAGAAATACCTATGTGCAAGTCATGTGTCCCTTGAAACTTTCCATTATAACTCCTAAAAAGAAATGTGGATAACTGTAACACAGCAGCATTTAACAACAGGTCATTATTGCTGTGGGACCAACGTCTGATCACTGGGTTATGCAGTTGTCTCCCATGTCCTGAGCATAGCGGTCTGATATTGTAGTCCTTAATTCATCAATATCTTTTCGCAACTGGCACACATCTGACAGTTTTTTAGTGAGTGTTTCCGGGCTGTGGTCATTTTCAGTCTCTTCGGCTGAACAGTTCATTGCTGTGTAAATAAAACAGGGAGAGGAATGACTTACTCTCTCTCTCTTTTTGAACAAACATTTTAGGATTTTCACCTTAATCATCATGGAAATATAACGCTATGTACTGAATACAAGTTGAAATTCAGATTTAAAGTATGCATGATTTGATATTAAACAGATCTTATCTACTTGATCCCTTAAAAATTTTAATTAAAATGCACTGAATTCATACAGTGATACATACAAATTCAATACGTTGAATGAATGACAATATTCTAAAGGTGAAAAAGGATATACTTAATGTCTCTTTTCAAGCTCAACTAGATAACTCAGTTCTTCCATTTGATAAAATCTGAAAACCATTTGCATAGTGAAAGAGAGTATCTTAAATTTTTATGATTGCAAAGTGGGTTTTTATTGGCATGCAAATATTAGTTTTTAGAATATAGGAGAGAGTGCTGGGATCCTCTAATCCCAAACAACTCAATCAAATTGATAGGTAGTTGCCCAATGTCTGAACAATTAGGGGGAAAGTCATGAGTCAGCAAACTTTGAATTACTTAATCTAGTTCCTCTTCATACGTATGTCACAACATAAAAGCAAACAGAGTCAGTTATTGTGAAAGGAACCTTTGGTTATACTTTCATTAGCTCTGCTAGTTTATTGGAGGCATAAGATCAGATAACTTATTTTAACAAACATTGGTTGAAAATCTGCCATGATCCAGGTGTTAAGACTAAATGTTGAGGTCAGTGACTTGTTCTCAATGCTTTAAAAATGATTTAATAAATAAATGAGCACAGCGAGTGTTGTAAGTGACCTACTACCACCGTTAAGCTGCAGAGGCATAAAAGGAAGGGAATACCAAACCTAACTGAAGAGGTGATAAGTACTTGTTCATTGGGTTGGCCAAGAAAGCAGAGTGAACAAAAGTATAGAGGCAAAAAACAAAATAGTTGGTAGAATTTGAGAAACGTCAAGATAATTAGTATCTACTCTAACATGGTAGAACAAATAAGGCTACAGATGTAGGTAGAAGCTACCTATCTCTATCACAGGGGAGTGTAAGTATGGGGAAACCAGACTTATGGTATAAAGACATCATTCTGGCAAAAACATGAAAAATGGGTGTGAAGGAGAGCAAGATGGGTGACAGAATAACTCAGGTGGAGGGCTATGGAATTTCGAATTAAGATAATAGCACATTGGAGACACAACAGCAAGAACAAATGTAGACATAGTGAGGAAATGAACGACTGGATAGAGCTCAATCATCATCAGTTTGGGTGAGGGTCAGGGCCTGAGCATGGGCTGAAAATGGACAAAAGCAGGGTGTGACATCCGGGCTGGGTGCCAGGTAGATGGCACTGCTGCTTGCCGCTCACTCCTGTGAGGAGCAGGTTTAGTAGGGATGAAAAGTACGTTATTTTAGTCATAGAGTTTGTGATGCCTACCAAACAGCCAGTTAACATACATACAGGTGAGCTGTAAGGAGCCCAAAAGAAACATTCTAGGAAGGGTAAGAGATAAATGCCTGTGTAGATGAAAAGTAGAAAACAACAGGACATTAATAATATGTGATTCAAAGAAAGTATTGAATAAAGAGAAACAGACAGAAAGCTAACATTTACTGGGGGATCCCAGTAAATGAGTGCACAGAAGTCCAAGGAAGACTAAGACCGCGCAGTCATAAAGCAGAATCAGAACCTAGAGAAAGATGGTGTGAAAGCCAAGAGAACAAAGTGTTTTTAAAGAAGGTGGGGTGCAGTAGCAACAGATGACCAAAGGACTCATGGGATAAGGATTCAAGAATTCGTTGGTTTTTGACAAATTAGATGGTTTGCCACGTTTTCACAATGCCAAATATAAGGTAAGGATTTCAGGTTTGAACTTTAAAGACTGGAAGGAATATGTACTGGGGGGAAGGATAAGAAGGTGGTAAGATTCTTGAATCTCCTTTTTACTCATATTAGAATCATTCTAATTATTCTATTGATGAAGTTACAAATGCTATTGTAAAAATGTAGAAGTCTACAAAATAACTGGAGGAGTAACCAGCTCTAAAATGGTGGGGAAAATGAGTTTTTTTCAGATGCTCTTGCTCCCAAGAGATTGTTTTTAACTAAATCACTCCATCATCATCATCATCATCATCATCATCATCATCTCCTCCTCCTCCTCCTCCTCCTCCCTCCCCCCGCCCCCCGGCACACCCACAGTCCTTCCATGTACATTGACTTGTGTTTCCTTTGTACACATGCTGCACATATCCATGCTCTGAGATTCAGTTAATGTGTGCACAAGGGCTGTGTTCAATTCATCTGTATACCAGCACTTAGCTTATCGCCTGGACCACTGAAGTTATCTGGTAAGTGTTTACTGAATGTGTGGATATACTTAAATATTAAGTGTTTTATATATACTCACACTCGTATAAAGGAAATATAGGAGTACATGCTCATTTAACAAGTGATATACTTGGTTAAGAGTGTTATTTGATTTGCCAGAATATTATGAAGCAAAATGATAAAATCTTTTTGACGAAACTAGTCCCCTCTCCAATCACATATGAACATACTGCAAGGCAGCTAATTATTTAATATAACTTACTTATTCATAACCCTAATTTTGCAGTTTTACTCTGTTCTTTTTACCAAAATCTATTTCTTCTCTATTAAAAATAAACCAACATATCAATTTTCTACTAATTTGGACCCACATGTATTGATAAGCATTCCTACAAAAGTAACCCAGAAGAGAAGGTTCCCTAGGCTACTTTTGTGGTAGTTTTCACAACTATGTCTAGAGGAAGACGGAATTGAGGCAGAGGGTGGGTGGGTAACACATGGAAAAGGGCAAAGCTAACAAGTATGCACAACAAGGACATCAGATCTGTAGGCTGTGAAAATGGGCTCATTCTAAAGCACTGGCACTCATATTAAGAACTATCATATAACACACAGCATAGAGAAGCAAATATTTTATCAGTGGACACTGGCTATATTAATCTACAACTGCCATATGAAAAGCAATCAGAAAGTCACTCTTGGCTACCACTCCAGGAACACAGATATAGGATAGAAAACATCTCCAGGCATTCTGCCAAGTGGTGGAACCTATCATCTATGACCCCCACTCAGTTTTTTTTTTTTTTTTCAGTACTGGGGATTGAACTCAGGAACATTCTACCCCCGAGCTGTACTGCCAGCCCTATTTTTTATTCTTTATTTTGAAGCAGGGTCTCACTAAGTTGCAGAGGGGCTCGCTAGGTAGCTGAGGCTGGCTGCGAACCCGAATCCTCCAGTCTCAGCCTCCCAAATGCTGGGATTACAAGCATGTGCCACCACACCCAGCTCCCCACTCAGTTTTGAAAGCTATATAATGTGGTCAGTTCTAGTAATGAAGAACAGGCACCTAAATTCAGAGACTTATGAATCCAAGTAGGAAAGAAAAGAACAAGAATAAACAGGGAAAAGGCAGTCAGAAGTTCCTGACTCTTAAAAACAGGTTTCTAATTGTTAAGCAATAAAAGTAGGACAAGTCATTGGACACTTACATCTGATTCCCAGTAATAATGAAAGATTAGGCTCCTTGCCCTGAGCTCGCTGATTAAGAATACTACACAATGCTTTCAGGTCAAACAAACAATAGGACATTTCCTTGAACAGCTGATCAATCACAGTCAAATCAAATAGTGGCTGTTTGGAAAGAACTGCCTGCTGCCTAGACTGGTCTGCTTCCTGGCCCTCATCCGATAACGAGACCGTCTCTTCTGTTTGTCTTTGGTTCTGCAATAAATAAGGAAAAACACAAATCAGTTGTTAGAGGGAAGGTAATCAAACGCTATACAGGTTTAACATTTTTCCCCAAGTCTATTATCAAATGTCATATTATGTGCACCTTGACTAAATTTGACCACATACACACAATGGGAGAAGAGAAAAATATCAATTTACACAATAGAAATGGTTCCTCCATACCATCTAATGTCCTCGGGTAAAGGCAAGAGAAAAAAACAAATACA
>PVLC010048969.1:0-10592 GCA_004027655.1 Graphiurus murinus | reverse complement strand
CCCCCCCCCCCGCCCCTTTCTTCTTTTGTGGTACTGGGAATTGAATTCAGGGTCATTCTACTTCTGAGCGATACCCCCAACCCTTTTTATTTTGAAACAAGGCCTCACTAAGTTGCTGAGGCTGGTCTCAAACCTGCAGTCCTCCTGTCTCAGCCTCTCAAGTACTGAGATTACAGGGCATGTGCCACCATGCCTCACTAGGCAGGTTGTTTTTTAAAAAGGGGATGGGTGCAGCACATGATGGGGCATACCTGTAATCCTAGTACTCGGGAGGCTGAGGCATCCAGAAGTTTGCAGTGAAGTTCACAGTAACCTACCAGTGGGACCCTGTTTCAAAATAAAAAATTAAAACAGGGCTGGGGGTGTAAATCAAGAGTTAGAATGCTCCTGGATTCAACCCCCAGTACCACTAAAATAAAATAAAATAAAATGGATGAGTATGTGTTCACCCAGTGAAAAATGCAAATTGTTATAACTACAAGGTACTGGTTTCCATAGTACATGTTAGGAAATCAATAACTTAAATATTAGGTTATTTTGAGGAGAGAATGAAGTTTGTTGTATATGATAGAATTTTAGTAATATTAATCTTACCTCAGAGTCATGAAAACAAGTGAATGTTGTGTTGAATACATTTAAAGGACTTCTTTAGATACATAAATGAACTACCAACTTTGAATGTTTTTGACTATGAATGTTGATATTTTTATTCATATAAGCTTTAGAAGAAATATTTGAACTTTTTTTTGTGTGTGTGGTACTAGAGATTAAACCCAAGGACATTCTACCTCCAATCTATACACTCCAGCCCATTTTTATTTTTGGTTTTTGAAACAGTGTCTCGCTAGTTTGCTGAGAGTCTTGCTAAATTGCTGAGGCTGATCTTGAACCTGGAATCCTCCTGTCTCAGCCTCCTAAGTACTGGGATTATAGGCATGCACCACCACATCCAGCTGTTTGAGAAAATCTTAATAGTTGCTAAATCTGATAGTTGCGAAAAAGTTAATAAAACGCTGTAGCAATTTCTGACTTTTAAGGTCTATGAACTAAGGAATTTGTTTTCATAATTTCCAGGAGAAATTTCAGGAAAAGGGGGAAATACATATTAAGGGAAACTAATTGAAAGAAAGAATTTTTGTTTATAGAACCATTGTCTGGAAGAGTGGTGGAAGTTTTGACTCTTAAAAGCACACTAAAAGCCAGGTGTGGTGGTGCACACTTGTAATCCCAGTACTTGGAAGGCTGAGACAGGAGGATCCCAGGTTCATGGCCAGCCTTAGCAACTTAGTGAGGCCTTCCACAACTTAGACCCTGTTTCAAAACAAAAAAATAAAATAGGGCTGGGGGGTGTAGCTCAGAGGTAGAATGCCCCTGGGTTCAATCCCCAGCACCAAAACAAACACACACACACTCTTCATTCAAAGAAATTCTAAATTCTTTGTTTTTTTTTTTCATTTTCCTGAAATTGTACACACACACACTCTCTCTCTCCATTCAAAGAAATTCTAAATTCTTTTTTTTTTTCTTCTTCATTTTCCTGAAATTGTACCCAGGGGTGTTCTACCTCCAGCTATACCCTCAGCCCTATTTTTTTAGTTTTATTTTGAAAAGGGTCTCACTAAGTTGTGGAGGGCCTCACTAAGTAGCTGAGGTTGGCTGTGAACCTGTGATCCGCCTGTCTTAGCCTCCCAAGTACTGGGATTGCATGCATGCACCACTACACCTGGCTTAAATTCTTTGTTTCTTTTTTTTTTTTTTTCACGGTACTGGGGATTGAACTCAGGGACATTCTACCTCCGAGCTACACCCCCAGCCCTATTTTTTTTTTTTATTCTTTATTTTGAAACCGAGTCTCACTAAGTTGCGGAGTGCCTCACTAGGTAGCTGAGGCTGGCCGGGAACCCGGATCCTCCGGTCTCAACCTCTCGAATGCTGGGATTACAAGTGTGTGCCACCACGCCCGGCTTTCTTTGTTTCTTATATTAGGAGTTTACACTTCATTTTCTGGTGAAAGTAAGATGTAAAATTTTTAACATTTGAGCCTCTTGTAGAGAGGCAAGTCCTTACAGGCTCGGCTCTTTGCCTCCTTGTTTGACTGGGCAGGCAGAGCCTTCCTAGTAACTGCGTGTTTGTGTTTACTTCAAGGGGCTACCAGCAGCAGGACGCCCATGAATTCATGCGCTACCTTTTGGACCATCTACACTTGGAACTCCAAGGTGGTTTCAATGGTGTTTCCCATTCAGCAATTCTGCAGGAAAATTCTACTTTGTCTGCAAGTAACAAATGCTGCATGTAAGCTTTCATTTCTTTTGTTTTTTAGGAGGACTTGGACATTCATTTCTGTTGGTGTTAGGATGTGTAAAGTTTATTGCAGAAGGTAGAGGAGTTACCTGGACATTTGTTGAAATGTGGATTTGAACTGTGTGATCAAGTAGACTAGCATGTGCCACTTGTTTCCAAATCAGAAGCTTCTTAAATTTTCATCTTGGTGGATTTCTGATTTTTTTTTTTTTAGATTATTTGAAAAATTGGAAAATAGAGAATATTTATGCATTTTAGCATTTTAAAGATTTTTTTCCCAAATACATTGAATAATATGCAGGAGACTTCGTTTTTATATGTCAAAATAACTATATATATTCACTAAAAACAAAAGCTTAAAATATTTTGAATATGAATTTTCCTAAAGTTTATATTTGGTGAAACTGAGGAATTTTGAAGTTCTCAATTTTTTCCCCCACCTCTCAACATGAATAAAACAAACCTTTTAGACTGCTTTCCCATGTATTAATAGCCCCAAATATACTCTGAGACCAGAGTGTTTACTTTGCTTGAAGAAGGAATGATTTACTATTATTTCAGCTTGGATTTGGGTCAATTATAGTTTCATTTTGCTCAGATTTTTGGAAAAATTTTTCACTATTAATCTATATGGGAAGGGAATTTATAAGAAGACATACTCCCCAAAGAAGAAAAGAATAATATATAGAGGTTGCTATATATTATTATTTATTGCCTGGCAGTCCATAAATCTGGTTTAACAAGATTATGTCTTTTTTTAATAACAAAGCAGCCTCATAGCTAATCTGGCAGTATCAGAGAAGGGCAGCCTACTATATGAATTGCAATACTTCTCAAAATGTCCCTCTGTGTCCTAGTAGCTGTGATTCCAATTAGACTCTAATTAGAAAGGGGAGGACCTATGATCTGGTAAAATTGTTTTTCTTACTAGAACTAACTTAAGAAATAATTAAATGAAAATCTCTGTGTGATATCATGGCATATTCATACACAAAGAATATTGATCTGGGCTCTATCAAGGATAGTCTGTGTGAAGTGAACAAGGTGTATGTCTTTGTTATTTTATATGATGCCCAGGGCACCCTGATGGCATCACATTGTATCATACTTAATACGATATTCTTTCAGTACCTAGTGAGTTTTTATGACATTTTAAAGAATGGTAATTTCAAGTTATATCTTTGAGATAGGAATAGAAAGAAAAGTATCACCCAACCATGAATGTGAACATCAATATAAAAGGATCAGCCATAGCTCCTTCATTCTCAGTAAATAGCTTTTAAAAATTCAGGTTTTCTTTTATTTCCTTCAGTGCATTGGAGGAGATATTTCAGGATCTAAGGTTATTTGCTAAAACTAGAAAAATCTTCTATACAATATCTGTGTTTACTCATACAAACAGACCTGCCCCTGTTGAAGATGGGGGTGGGGTGCTGGTATGACAGGAAAAACCACATTGAGTTGAAATGTTCAGCTTTTTAATGAAGGAGTTTTGATGTTAATTAAGGGAACCATGAATGTGAACATCAGTATAAAAGGATCAGCCATAGCTCCTTCATTCTCAGTAAATAGCTTTTTGTTATATTCTTTATGACATATGTAAATCTGAAATGGCCACTGTGTCTTGTGTTTTCTGGTGTGCCTTCCAGGCTTTATTATTTTTTTACTTTTTTGCGGTACTGGGGATAACCCCAGGGGCATTCTACCTCCAAGTTATACCCCCAGCCCTATTTTTTTATTTTTTATTTTGAAACAGGGTCTCACTAAGTTGTGGAGCTGCTACTAAGTGAGTAGCTGAGGCTGGCCACGAACCTGCAATCCTCCTGTCTCAGTCTCCCAAGTTACTGGAATTACAAGCATGCACCACCACCCCCAGCTTCCCTGTTTTAATTTAATAAAGCAAATATGTCTTACAACATATTCAAAAATAGTAATAATAAAGTTAGTCCACTTCTTTCTTTTACTAGTAAAGGAAAGAAGCCCTTTCCTAGAAAAGGAATCAAACAAAGGGTTTTGTCTGCTTCATCATTGCAAGAGGTTTAATTTGGAGTGGCTCAGAAAGTACAGTTGAATGTGTGAGTAATTGCAAGTGATAGAAACCACCTCAAGTTGCTAATAGCAAAACAGCATTTTCTGGCTCCAGTACCTGTATAAGTACACAGACTAGTAATATAATCATTCACTGTAAAACTATTCATGATAGAAAAACCTGAAGCTACTTCAATGTCTATTAATACTATCTGGGTTAAATTAAGAGAAGTAACGTAGTATTAAGAGCAGATACACAGGCCAGCCCCTGAGCCAAGATGCTTACCGTCTGGCCTCAACTTCCTGGTCTGAAAAATGGGGACACCAGTATCTACCTTACAGAATTGTTGTGAGGATTGATTGATTTAATAAATGGATAGTACTTAGAATGGAGCCTGTACTTAGTAAGTGCCCTGTAGGTCTTGCTATTCCTGCTTCCACTTGTGCCCTTTCTCTTTCTGGAATCCATGGTATGTCCATCCTATGACATACTGTGTGTGTATCAGAATGAAGTACATGATCAAGAAACATATTTAGGGGGGAAAAAAAAGTTGGCATAATCTGACTTTGTGCTAATAAAATAATGGCCAATACATCAAGTGCTTTCTTCTTGGTGTAAACACTCTTCTGAAAGCACTTTACATCCATAACTCATTTCATCTTCACATCAAGTCTCTGAGGTAGGTGCCCTTCCTGTTACTTCTGTTTACATTTGCTAAAGCTAAGGCACAAAAGGTCTTGTAACATTAGGATTGTTGGTTTTTTATTGTTCTTAAGATGGTACATTTTTTATTTCCACAAGAAAACTATTAATGATTTGTCAAGAGTAACATCTAGTACTTTCCACTGAAGCCCTACCTCCAGCCATAATTGCTAAATCTGTGTATTTCTTTACCTCCTCAGATTGAGGATGTCATTCAAAGTCAAATAGTTGGGAGAATTACATGTAGTAGTTGGGAGAAGTGTTGCAAAGATTCAAATACAAGGCAGTTCCCTCTTTACTGAGGGATATATGGGGAGAATTGGAAGGGATAGCTTGCCCTATACATAGTCATATACATGATCTGTTTGTTGTAATACAAATGGCCAGTGTTACTAACTCGGAGAAAGTCGTAGGATTGGAAGGAGGAATGTGACTTAAACCTTTTATTTAGTATTTGTCTATATAGCTTTGATGTTTTTATTTTATAATTTAAATAAAAATGATATATATCTCTTAAAGGGAGTCACTTATGGAGGCCTTTACAAATGTTTTTGGCTTTTAAATGTCAAATTAGTAGTTTTTAGTGAGACATTTCCCGTGTTGTGGTTTCTTTAGAAATGGAGCATCAACTGTTGTCACAGCTATATTTGGAGGCATTCTCCAGAATGAGGTCAACTGCCTCATATGTGGGACAGAGTCAAGGAAGTTTGATCCATTCCTAGGTAAGATGTACTTGGCATGTGTGTATATGCTGTTTTATTAAAACAATAATTTCAGTATTTACTGTCTTATTTTTCAAAGGAATTTTTTTTTTTTTTTGGCATACTGGGGTTCGAACCCAGGGTTATCCTGCCTCCGAGCTACATCCCCAGCCCTAATTTTATTCTTTATTTTGAAATAGAGTCTCACTAAGTTACAGAGGGCCTCACTAAGTAGCTGAGGCTGGCCATGAACCTGTGATCCTCCTGGCTCAGCCTCCCAAGTACTGGAATTACAAGATTATAAGCATGTGCCAGCATGCCTGGTTTAGAACTTTTTAAAAATACATTAGTCAGCCATGGTGGCACACCCTTGTAATCCCGGTACTTGGGAGGCTGAGACAAAAGGATCGCAGGTTCACAGCCAGCCTCAGCAACTAAGGGAGGCCCTCTGCAACTTAATGAGACTCTGTTTCAAATCAATAATAAAAATAGGGCTGGGGGTGTAGCCCAGAGATTGAATGCCCCTGGGTCCAATCTCCAGTACAAAAAGAAAAGTCAGTTTTTAAACTTATTTTTTGAGCATAGTCATATGCCTTTAACAGCTATTTTTCTATCTCCTTTTAAGACCTTTCATTAGATATTCCAAGTCAGTTCAGAAGTAAACGCTCTAAGAATCAAGAAAATGGGCCAGTTTGTTCATTACGAGGTAAGAATCTTAATGTTCTAGAATTTTTTTCAGTACTGGGGATTGAACTCAGGGGCATTCTACCTCCGAGCTATACCCCCAGCCCTATTTTTTATTCTTTATTTTGAAACAGGGTCTCACTAAGTTGCGGAGGGCCTCACTAGGTAGCTGAGGCTGGCCACGAACCTGGATCCTCCAGTCTCAGCCTCCCAAATGCTGGGATTACAAGCGTGCGCCACCACGCCCGGCTTGTTCTAGAATTTAATTTAATTTTTTCCTTAGAAAGTTGAATGTTTATAAACTCCATCTATATGAGCAATGTGGTAATGAATGTGTGCTATAACTTAACAAAAGTCGAGCTGGAATTATTTTTCTAATCTCCCCAAAAGAAAGTATTTTTCAACTTTCTCTTTTTTTTTGTGGTACTGGGGATGGAACTCCACCTGATATTCTACCTCCGAGCTACACCCTCAGCCCTATTTTTTATTCTTTATTTTGAAACAGGGTCTCACTAAGTTGTGGAGGGCCTCACTAAGTAGCTGAGACTGGCCATGAACCTGGATCCTCCTGTCTCAGCCTCTCAGGTACTGGGATTACAAGCGTGTGCCACCAGCCCGGCTTCTCTTCTTTTTAATATTGGTTTTAAAATGAAGATCTTTAACAAAAAATCTTCTGCCCAAGTGAAACAATTTATTCTATAGTTATCCCACCAATATCTGCAGAAAGAATACTCAGCAATGTTTTATAAGTTATGATGTCATTTATTCTTTTGTATGAATGATTATTTGGGGATGAATTGCTGATATAACTGTTGGGGAAGCCCAAGTCTTGCTTTATTTTGGGAGATTTTGTACTTTTTTTCCTTAATGAGTATTATCTACTTTAATCAAGAAGAAAAACCTAATTTCAAATTTATGAAGAGGGGCTAAGATGGCTGAATAGAGGTGCTCTGCCATAGAGAAGAACGAGGGCAACAAAGGAAAAAATATATTTTGAGGAGAGTTATTTTGGAAGAACTCTGGAAATTGACAAGGAAGTGACAAGAATAGCATGGAGAGTTGAAAAGGCAACCTAGAGAAAAAAAAAACAAAGCAAATTGCACCTTCAACTTTGTTTCCCTATTGACTGGGGTTAGCAGGGGAGTAACCCTATACTCCCAGAAAAATGCCAGCAACCCTAATCATAGTAACAGACCAGGAGTCCTAACTTCAGGAGAATTCCACAATTTTCACAGGCTTTAAGCCTGTTTGCAGAGCCAGCAATCTAAGGGTGACTGGTCTGCTTCAAGAAAGTAACTCACTTTGACCTTTCCCAACACTCAGAACCCACACTGCTACAACCACTGCTAGACACCATCCTGCCCCAGGAGCCAGTCACCAGCCACCCTTTGACACTGTCAGAAACCTTGGGCTTGTATGTATCTCTCAGTGCAGAAGATGGCCCCCTCAGCATACTGCAGATTCAAGGCCAGAGGCTGCCATACCCACAAGCCTGTGTCCCACCCATGTCTGCCTGGGTGAACCAGGGAAATTCTCCTTCCTAGCCCATGACCTTAGGATTGTGCCTCCTGGTGCTAAAAGGCCAGCATCACTCATGCCTGGCCCCTAGAAGCCTGAGAAAAGTCCCAACTAGCTGGGTGTGGTGGCACACGCTTATAATCCCAGTACTTGGGAGGCTGAGACAGGAGGATAGCAGGTTCGCAGGTTGGCAGCCAGCCTCAGCTACTTAGTGAGGCCCTCCGCAACTTAGTGAGACCCTGTTTCAAAATAAAAAATAAAATAGGGCTGGGGTGTAGCTTAAAGGTAGAATGCCCCTGGGTTCAGTCTCTAGTACTGTAAAAATAAATACACATACATACATACATACATACATATATACATACATACATACATACATGTCCCGACTGCAACCTGCAGCTCCAGAAACAGCATCCCAAACCCTGGTAGTCTGAACTCATTAAGGGAAGTAGAGAAGGTTGTCTCCCCACAACCTTGGGACTGCAAAAAAAAAGACAAAAAAACCCCCCACTCAGCTTCATGCATATCCCATGGTTTCTGGCGAAAGTTACATCTGTGCCATGAAACTCCAAGACAGTGTCTCCCAGCACCCCCAAACCTAGTGTCAGCTGCACTTGCCCTACAGAAACTAGACAAGTTCTCTTCCCCAGCCCACAGCCTCGGACTATAGCTGCTCCTTCAAAAAGCTCCAGCATCAGCCATGCTTGTTCAGGGAAAGGTCCCATCTGTATCCTACAGCTCCAGGACTATGGCTATTAATATCACGACCCTTAGCCCCACTGGTACTTACCTACATGGTCTAGGGACATTTGGGGATATTCCCATCTACATTCTACAGCTCCAGTACTGTAGATACCAAACCACAAACCTTGGTGCCACCTGTGCTTCACCCACAGGACTGAGGGAAGGTCTCCTTCATGTCCTATACTTCCAGGAGTATGGATTAGTGCCACATGATCAAATGTTACCTACAAATGCTGAGGGGATCTAGGAAAGGTCTCTTCCACAGCTCATGGCCTTGGAACTGTAGCTGTTGGTGCCAACAGGCCTGGTATCACTTGTGTTTGTCTCTTGAGACTTGTGTTTGTCTCTTGTGGCCTATAGTTCCACGAAAGCAGATAAGAGCACTACAAGCCCTAGCACCAATTGCAATTGCCCTTTGGACCTAGCGAAGACCCCACCATGGTTCTAGAACAGTAGTTCTCAAATGTAGAACTGTAGCTTCTGTTAATACTCCAGATCCAGGCATCTCCAATATTAATCCTAAGGGTCCCGGGAAAGTTCTCCTTCACATCTTCTGGCCTGGGGACCATGGATACTGGCATGACAACCCTTGCTGTCACCTATGCTTTTCCTCAAGAACTGGGACTCTCTCCTCTCCACATCCCATACCATTGAGACTATGGCAGCTGCCACCACAAGCCCAATGCCATCAGGCTTATCTCTGGATCCTGAGGACACACGTTTTTGGAAGCCTAAGTCTATTGCAAAGTGGTACAACTATTTTCATGAATGAATGCAGTCTAAACTATTGAGATGCTCAAAGACACTGCTGACATCAAAGCTGAAGAAATTACATAGGGACTGGGCATGGTGGCGCACATCTGTAATCCAGTACTTAGGAAGCTGAGATTGGAGGATTAGAGGTTTGAGATCAGACTCAGCCACTTAGTAAGACTGTCAGCAACCTAGCAAGACCCTGTTTCAAAGTAAAAAATAAAAAGGCCTAGGGGTGTGGCTTGGAGGTAGAATGCCCCTGGGTTCTATCCCCAGTACCAAAAAAAAAGAGGCTACACTTTTGAGGTCACATAATAACCAAAGCCAAAGCACCTATCCAACTGACACTTTAGATCCCATCTAAATGAAAAACCTTTTCCTACAAAAACTACTTTATAAAATTGGAAGAAGCCACCATTACATTGTTGCGTAGACATCAATATAGGAACACAAAAAACATGAAATAGGACACCTCCAAAGGAGAACAATAATTCTTCAGAAATAGGTCTCAGTTTGAAGTAAATCTATGAAATGTCTAAAAAATAATTTAAAAATCCAGGTATGGTGGTGGCACACATCTATAATCCTGAGATGGGAGGATTAGAGGTATGAGGAGAAAGCCTCAGCAACTTGGTGAGTCCCTGTTTCAAAATAAAAAATAAAATAGGGCTGGGGATTTATCTTGGAGGGAGAATGCCACTGACATCAGGGAGAAAGATACCAACATGTGTACACATTAAAAAAATAAAAATATTCAACTCAAGGTGGATCAAGGACCTGGAAGTCAGACCAGAGACATTGCAGCTACTTGAAGAGGGCATAGGACCAACACTTCAACACATAGGCACAGGTAAAAACTTTTTCAACAAGACTCAAAAGCACAAGCAGCTCAAAGGAAGATCAATATATGGGATTGCATTAAACTGAAGAGCTTCTGCTCAGCAAAGGAAACTATCAAGATCCTCGACAGAGAGCCTACAGAGTGGGAGAAAATATTTGCCAGTTACACTTCAGATAGAGGTCTAATATCTAGGATATACAAAGAACTCAAGAAAATCGCAACTAAGAAAGCAAATAACCCAATCAAAAAATGGGCAAAGGACCTAAATAGACACTTCACAAAAGAAGAAATACAAATGGCCAATAAATGTATGAGGAAA
>PVLC010048968.1:0-10579 GCA_004027655.1 Graphiurus murinus | reverse complement strand
GCTATACCCCCAGCCCTATTTTTTTTTTTTTTAGTACTGGGGATTGAACTCAGGGGCGTTCTACTTCCAAGCTATACCCCAGCCCTATTTTTTATTCTTTATTTTGAAACAGGGTCTCACTAATTTACGGAGACCCTCACAAGGTAGCTGAGGCTGGCCGCGAACCCAGATCCTCCAGTTTCAGCCTCCCAAATGCTGGGATTACAAGCGTGAGCCACCATGCCTGGCTCTATTTTTTTTTTTTTTTTTTTTTGCAGTACTGGGAATTGAACTCAGGAGCTTTCTACCTTCGAGCTATACACCCAGCCCTATTTTTTATTCTTTATTTTGAAACCAGGTCTCACAAAGTTGCAGAGGGCCTCACTAGGTAGCTGAGGCTGGCTTCGAATCTGAATCCTCAGGTCTCAGCCTTCCAAATGCTGGGATTACAAGTGTGTGCCACCACGCCCAGCTTTTTCTTTTTATTCTTTATTTTGAAACAGGGTCTCCTGTTACACAATGACTTACATGTTGTAGGAGGGATTTGTCTTCATCCTAAAGCAGCAAATGCTTGATGCAATAGATAGGAAATGACATGATTTATGAGGATTGTAAAATACACTGGTTTAATATATTCCTTTTACAACTGGGTATTGTTTTTGTAAATCATCAAAAATTCTATTTTTTGTAAATAAGTGTATGTATACATTCTGAATTTAACAGTGCAAAAATCAATATGTTTTTCATCAAGAGCCAATAAATATCGCCTATTTGCAAATGAAAAAAAAAAAAAGAAGAAGAAACAGGGTCTCACTAAGTTGCGGAGGGCCTCACTAAGCAGCTGAGGCTGGCTGAAAACCAGGATCCTCCGGTTTCAGCCTCCCAAATGCTGGGATTACAAGCGTGTGCCACCAAGCCCGGCTCCTGGCCTTCTTTTCTTTTCTTTTTTTTTTTTTTTTTTTTTTGTGGTACTGGGGATTGAAGTCTTGAAGTCAGGGGCATTCTACCTCTGAGCTATAACCCCAGCCCTATTTTTTATTCTTTATTTTGAAACAGGGTCTCACAAAGTTGCATAGTGCCTCACTAGGTAGCTGAGGCTGGCCGAGAACATGATCCTCCTGTCTCAGTCTCCCCAATGCTGGGATTGCAAGTGTGCGCCACCACGCCTGGCTCTATTTTTTTATTCTTTATTTTGAAACAGGATCTCACAAAGTTGCGGAGGCTGGCCTCAAACCTGCCATCCTCCTGTCTCAGCCCCCCAAGTACTGGGATTACAAGCATGGGCCACCATGCCCGCTCCAAGTACTGGGATTATAAGTGTGCACCACCACACCCAGCACAACTATATATAAAAAAAAGGGTCGCACTAAGTTTCTGAGGGCCTCACTATATTGCTGAGGCTGGCTGTGATCTTCCTGTCTTATCCTCTTAAGTACCAGAATTATTGGTTTGTACCACCAGGCCTGGCTTTATTTTATTTATTTATTGTGTGTGTGTGTGTGTGTGTGTGTGTGCGCGCGCGCGCGCGCGAGGTACTGGGGGTTGAACTCAGGAGCATTCTACCTAAGAGCTATACCCCAGCCCTATTTTATTTTATTTTATTTTTGTGGTACTGGGGATTGAACTCAGGGGCATTCTGCCTCCGAGCTATACCCCCAGCCCTATTCTTTATTCTTTTTTTTTTTTTTTTTTTTTTGCGGTACTGGCGGTTGAACTCAGGGGGATTCTACTTCCGAGCTACACCCCCAGCCCTATTTTTTATTCTTTTATTTTGAAACCGAGTCTCACTAAGTTGCGGAGTGCCTCACTAGGTAGCTGAGGCTGGCCGGGAACCTGGATCCTCGGGTCTCAGCCTCCCGAATGCTGGGATTACAAGCGTGCGCCACCATGCCCGGCTCTTTATTCTTTATTTTGAAACACGGTCCAACTAAGTTTCGGAGTGCCTCACTAGGTAGCTGAGGCTGGCCGTGAACCCAGATCCTCTGGTCTCAGCCTCCCAAATGCTGGGGTTACAAGCATGAGCCATCACGTCCGGCCATTAGATAGACTTTTAAACCCTGCAAAATGGTGTGAACCTGTAATCCTATAGTTGGGAAACTGAGTCAGGAGAATTACAGGTTCAAGGCCAGTGCACAGTAATTTAGCAAGACTCTTGTTTCTTTTATTTTTATTTTTGGTGGTGCTGGGGATTGAACCCAGAAGCATTCTACCTCTAAGCTATACCTTACCCCTATTTTAGTTTTTATTTGGAAACATAGTTTTGCTTAGTTGCTGAGAGCCTGGATAAATTGCTCAGACTAGCTTCCAACTAGTGATCCTCTAGTCTCAGCCTCCCAAGTACTGGTATTACAGGTGGGTGCCACCATGTGCTGCTGAGACCCTGTTTATAAATAAAAAATAAAAGACAGACTTAGTGGCACCTGCCTGTAATTCCAATACTTGGGAGGCTGAACTAGGAGGATCCCAGGTTCAAAGCCAGCCTCAAAAACTTCATGAGACTCTCAGCAGTTTAGGGAGACTGTCCAAATTTTTTTTTTTTTTTTTCGGTACTGGGGATTGAACTCAGGGGCATTCTACCTCCGAGCTATACCCCCAGCCCTATTTTTTATTCTTTATTTTGAAACAGGGTCTCATTAAGTTGTGGAGTGCCTCACTAGGTAGCTGAGGCTGGCCGCGAACCCGGATCCTCCGGTCTCAGCCTCCCAAATGCTAGGATTACAAGCGTGCCCCACCACGCCCGGCTCCAAATTTTTAAAAGAGAGAGAGAGAGAGAGAAAAAAAAAAGGAGCCAGGTGTGGTGGTGCACGCTGGTGATCCCAGCATTTGGGAGGCTGAGACTGGAGGATCTGGGTTCGTGGCCAGCCTCAGCTACTTAGTGAGGCCCTCCGTAACTTAGTGAGACCCTGTTTCAAAATAAAGAATAAAAAATAGGGCTGGGGGTATAACTTGGAGGTAGAATGCCCCTGGGTTCAATCCCCAGTACCGAAAATAAATAAATAAATAAAATTAAGATACCCCTGGGTCCAATCCTCAGTTACACACACACACACACACACACACACACACACACACACACACACACACACAATTAAACGAGGCATGGTGGCACATGCTTGTAATCCCAGCATTTGGGAGGCTGAAACCAGAGGATCCGGGTTCACGGCCAGCCTCAGCTACCTAGCGAGGCACTCTGCAACTTAATGAGACCCTGTTTCAAAATAAAGAATAAGAAATAGGGCTGGGGGTGTAGCTCGGAGGTAGCATGCCCCTGAGTTCAATCCCTAGTACTGCAAAATAAATAAATAAAAAATAAATAAAGCTAGAAAACCTTCACCTGTTAGGCTGAAATTTAAGAGTCATATAGCTGGGTGTGGTGACACACACCTTTATAATCCCAGGACTTGAGGAGGCTGAAACAGGAGGATCAAAGTTTCTTTTTTTTTTTTTTTGCGGTACTGGGGATTGAACTCAGGGGCATTCTACCTCCGAGCTATACCCCTAGCCCCATTTTTTATTCTTTATTTTGAAACCGAGTCTTACTAAGTTGCGGAGTGCCTCACTAGGTAGCTGAGGCTAGCCTCGAACCCAGATCCTCCGGTCTCAGCCTCCCAAATGCTGGGATTACAAGCGTGCGCCACCACGCCCGGCTAGGATCAAAGTTTCAAAGCCAGCCTCAGCAACTTAGTGAGGCTATCAGCAACTTAGTGAGATCCTGTTTCCAAATAAAACATAAAATTGGGCTGATGGTGTAGCTCAGAGGTAGAATGTCCCTGGGGTTCAATCCCCAGCATCAATAAAGAAGGAAGAGGAGTGGTCACTGGCCATTCCTCTCACTCAGTCCTGCTCTACCCCTGCAGCCCCTTGTTTCTCCCCTGGGATAGATAGCTCACTCTGGTTCTATTCTGAGGACAGGAACTCCTGAGACAGCAGCTCCTGCATTAGGTCAAATCCATTTCCTGTTAATTTGATTAGTTTCCTTCCAAGCAATGCATTTATTGAAGAAAGGGAGCTTTTGCAGGCATGCAACGTCCTCCAAACAGACACAGGCATGCGTGCACGCAGACACACACACACACACACACACACACACACACACACACACACAACTTTCTTCCCATCCACCCACAAAGCATCAGTCACATTTAGAATTTGCACAAATGCACACCCTCCTTCAGACATCACAATGCACACCCTCTTATCCACCTACACATTTCTTCCACAAAATCACACCTGCTCACATAGCCCTAGAAGCACATTCCTATACTGTGAAAAGAGAGAGATTGATTGATTGATTGATTAGGAGAGCTAGGCAAGGTGAGTGGGTTGTAATAGCTTAGGAACCCAGTACCCTCTGTAGGAGTTGCAAAGTCAGAGAACCAGGACCCCACATGTCTCTCACACCCCCCACCTTGTAAGTAGACTGACAGTGGAGAGGGATTCTGAATTAGGGATAGAAGCAGCAGGAACTCAGGGCTCCCTACAACACATAGAAATTGTGCTGCCTGGGATGGGGGTGATATGCCTCAGGCCTGAGCTTGGTGCAGAATTGTCAAGGCTAGTAGGGTAGAATATCACTGCACCTGCATCATGCCTGAGGCGCCCATTTGACTGGGGCAGAGAAAGGCTGTTGGGCTAGGATTCCCTGTCAGCTCTAGAAATGATGGGAGAAGGATAAAGGGGGAAAAGGAAGGGCAAGACTGAGTTTGGGCTCTGGGTTCAACATCCTCCAGAAGGAATGTTTATTTTTTGGGGAGAGGGGTACTGGGGATTGAACCCAGAAGCTTTCTACCTCTGAGATACACAAGCTTTTTTTATAATCTGTTTTGAAAAAGGGTCCCTCTCTGAGAGTCTTGCTGAAAGTCTATCAGTCTCAAACCCGTAATCCTCCTGTCTCAGCCTCCCAAGTACTGGGATTATAGGCATGTACTACTACACCCAGCTACCCAGGGGAATTCTATCTCTGAGCTACACCTCCAGCCCTTTTTATTTTGAAACAGGGTGTCAATAAGTTGCTGAGGAGCCGGGCGTGGTGGCTCACGCTTGTAATCCCAGCATTCAGGAGGCTGAGACCGGAGGATCCGGGTTCGCGGCCAGCCTCAGCTACATAGTGAGGCACTCCGCGACTTAGTGAGACTCGGTTTCAAAATAAAGAATAAAAAAAATAGGGCTGGGGGTATAGCTTGGGGGTAGAATGCTCCTGAGTTCAACCCCCAGTACCGCAAAAAAAAAAAAAAAAAAAAAAAAAGTTGCTGAGGCGGGCCCCAAACCTGAGGTCCTCCTGTCTCAGCCTCTTTTTTTTTTTTTTTTTTTTTTTTCGGTACTGGGGATTGAACTCAGGGGCATTTTATCTCCAAGCTAAACCCTCAGCCCTACTTTTTTATTCCTTTTTTTTTGCGGTTCTGGGGATTGAACTCAGGGGCATTCTACCTCAGAGCTATACCCGCAGCCCCTGATTTTTTTTTAAGGTACTGGGGATTGAACTCAGGGGTGTTCTACCTTCGAACTATACCCCCAGCCCTATTTTTTATTCTTTATTTTGAAACCAGGTCTCACTAAGTTGCGGAGTGCCTCACTAGGTAGCTGAGGCTGGCCGTGAACAGGGATCCTCTGGTCTCAGCCTCCCAAATGCTGGGATTACAAGCATGCACCACCACACCCGGCTTTTATTCTTTATTTTGAAACAGGGTCTCACTAAATTGCAGAGTGCCTCACTAGATAGCTGAGGCTGGGCGTGAACTCGGATCCTCCAGTCTCAGCCTCCTAAATGCTGGGATTACAAGCGTGCGCCACCACACCCGGCTCTGTCTCAGCCTCTTAAGTACTGGGATTACAGGTGTGTGCCACCACGCCCTGTTTCAGGAGTCTTTCTGTCAGTCAGACTCAAGAAGAGGAGTATCTCCCTCACTGAAAACAGAGAAAAGAGGTGAGGGGGAGGTCTTGAGAAGTGTCAAATGTTCAGGAGTAGAGCAGCAACCTGGAGCCATTCTGGCTTCAGTCCCAGAATATCGTCCACCAGCCCAAACTCAGAAGCTGTGGATTCTGGAAAGGAACAAGTATTTTTCTTTGGGAAAGAATCCTGGAGCGGACTCAGAGTGCCCAAGAAAATTGGCAGACAGCTGAGCTAAACAGAGATGGCAGGCTTCTGCCATCCAAAACTTGACAGTGTTTCCTGGTCTCTCCCTGTGCTGCCACCTGGGGGCGTCCCCAGCTGGGTCTGAGGCTGCCTGGTACTGCTCTCTTATCCTTAGGATAATTAATAAACAAGGCTGATGGGGCCAAGTGGAGGAAAAGGCAGGCCCCTGTTGCTTAGAAGAAGCACAGTGGATCTCCAGGAAGGACCTTCTGGGGGGACATAGGAGGCAGAGAGGAGTGTGGACTAGGGGAAGGGAACACTTGGTAGGCGGGGTGCAGAACCAGTTCTGCATCTGCTTGACAGGATATTTGTGGGCAAGATCATCAACACTCCACTCCATGATTACTGGCTGTTCGGCAGGCTCTCAGGCACTTATTCATGTAACAGGCATCTGCCTATTTATTTCTGTGGTGCCTACTAGGTGCAAGGTGGCCTAATAATAACAATAGCTAGTGCTTCGTTGGATAATGTAAGGACACAATCAACTTTCACACCAGGTGGGGTTGGGGGTAGAAGCAGAGGAATAAAGTACTAAGAATGACAGCCCCCCAAATCCAGGGGCAACTGGGCTTTGGCCTGTGTAGGGTAGCAGTGGGGAAATACATCAGATAACACCTAGGAATTGCCAAACAGATCTTGGAAAACTTAAGACCCCCATGACTCAAGTTGGAAAACACTGGGAAGGTGGGCTGGAGAAAATAAATGGTCGGGTAGGAGGATACTTGGAGATGAAAGGTGGGAAATAGAGCACGAATATGAAGAATTTGGGTGAAAGGCTCAATTGGCACAAATGATGCTTGGGATCCTGTGGGAGGAAGCCCTCAGTCAAGGCAGCTGAGGGGTGGTGGTGGTGGTGGTGGAGGGAATCTCTGGTATGTATTTTATGTCCTGAGAGGGCGATACTGTATTCTAGAGTCAAGAGTCTGGACTAAAGTTGGGGTGTGATAGGGGATCCCAAGGAGGATTTGAGGGAAAGCTCTGGAGAGTGGGGTTGGAGAAGAGTCAAGAGAGTATTTAGGGAGAGGAGGGGCGTGGCTCAGGGACCGAGCCGGAACCTGAGGATCGGTCGTGGGGTAGGAGAGGGTCTGGAGGTGGGGGCGGGCCGGAGGTCGGGAGACGGTGGCCGGGATCGCGCTCCGTGCCAGCCACCGGGCTCCGCGGGGGGGCGGTACAAGCTCGGGCTGCGGGCGGGCCGCGAGGAGGCGGCGGCGGCGGCTCGGAGAAGAACATGAATCAGCGGCGGCTGCGACGGCGGCGGCTGTGGAAGGAGCGCGGTGGCCCGAGAGCGGCCCCGGGGACCCCGCGCTGCTGACCGCGGCGGCGACTCGCAGAGGGCGCAGGTCTCGGAGGCGTGGGCCCAGCGCCGCCCCCCGGGCGGGCCTCAGCTCCTCCCGCGGCCCTCCTCCCCCTCCTCCCCCTCGCTCGCCCCTCGTCCCTCCTCCCTCCTCTCCTCGCTCGCGGGCCGGGCCGGGCCGGGCATGGTGCGGCGTCGCCGCCGATGGCGCTGAGGCGGAGCATGGAGCGGCCGGGGCTCCAGCCGCTGCCGCCGCCGCCGCCGCCGCCGCCGCCGCTGCCGCTGCTGCTGCTGCTGGCGGGTCTGGCCTCTCTGCTGCTCCGGGAGTCGGCGGCCGCAGGTAGGAGCTGGCTCCCGAGGCGGCCGAAAGCGGGGAGCTGCGGAGGGGCGCGGCCGGGGTCGGCCGGGCGTCGCAGCCGAACGAGACCCGGCCTAGGCGGGCCGGAGGTTTGGGTGGGGGTACCGGAGCTGGAAGGCCAAGGTTTGGGTCGCGGCGGTGCGTTGGCTGCCAGATCTCCCCTCGGGGCCCCCGCCCCCAACTTTCTCTTGCCCTGGGCTCTTTGGAGGGTGGAAGGGAAGGGAGTGAGGTGTGGGGTTTTTGTTAGTCGGGTGGAGGGTGTTGGGACTGGATTTTCCCGCCTGGATGTTCCTAGTTGTTTGCTCCTTTTCCCTGATCCTGGAGACTCAGTTCTGCCTGCCGTCCCGCTCTGAAACCATAGGGTCTGGGACTGAGCACCCTTTACCTTTCACATACAAGGGCTGAGGATGCCCAGTCACAAACTACCTCTGGCCATACTCTAGTTCCTGTGCCCGCAGAGCTTCCTGAAGTGCCGAACGTTGGAGAACTTGGGCAAGGGTTTTGGTCTCTGTGGCGATTAGCCTTGCGCTCCCACTTAGCCACCTAGGCATTTCATTTGCTGGTAGCGGGAGTGCTCCATGCAGCACCCTGCTACCAAGTTCACGCTGCATACCTCTGGAACTCCTGTGGGAATATAGGGTGTGAAACGCCCCCTCCTTGTCCTGTGACTGGTGCTAGATGAAATATTGTAGAGATACAGGCCAGGGCAGCAGCCACTAGGATTGGCACCTTCTCCTGAGACAGCGTCCCCTGTCCTATCAGTCTCTCTGGGAAGGAAGGGAAAGAAGATGACAAGTATTTATTTACAGGCTGATGCTCAGAGAGCCCAGGAATTTGCCTAGAGCCACACAGCAAAGGGCAGGAAGAAGCAGAACTGGATTTCAACTATGCATATACTTCACCTGCCCATCTGCTAAAAAACATGTCAGGAAGCCAGGAGAGGCGTGCATGAGTGTGTGTGTGTGTGTGTGTGTGTGTGTGTGTGTGTGTGTGTATGCGCATGTGCATGCGTGTAAGATTCCATTAGGTGGACTCTGTTGATGTGACTGTGGCTCAGGGGTCTTGGGCTCCTGTTCAGGGCCCCACCCTTCCCTTATGCCTCCCACCTTCCGTGCACCGCCCCTGCGCACATTCAGGTATTAATAGAGCAGGCGGCTGCCAGGAAGGCTGCCATGTGTTTGATCTGACGTGGTTTTGCAGCCATATGTTCTCCACTTCAGGGGAGCACCCCCTCCTTCCCTTCCTCAGCCTCCCTTCACTTGGCAGGGTGGGGTGCAGGGGTGCTGGCAGCAGTTCAGGGCTGGGCTGGCACCTTGGGTGGAGAACTGGCAGCCTGTTGCACTGGTTGGATGCAGCATTCATTCCCAGAGCAGGGCCTGCCCCAGGAGGTGACAAATCCCCACGGTTCAGCCTTCCTTTTGGAGTTTGAGCAGCAGGGAGCTATGAGGAAGAGGTCCTTAGTGCTAGGGGAAACAGCAGTGGCAGAAATGATACCTGGAGAACTTGTCATGCCCCTTTCCCCAGCCTAGGTCCAGGCTATCTCCCCTCCCACACTGTCCTGCCTCAGCTTCTTGACATTGGCTGAGAATGAGCCCTCTAACACAAACTACATTCTAGAAGAGAATGGGAGAGACTTCCAGAGACAGGGGCCACCTCAAGCAGGCTGACGTTCTCCTTCCCACCCCTCAGGCCTGAAGCTCCCCGGAGCCCCGGTGAAGCTGACAGTGTCTCAGGGGCAGCCAGTGAAGCTCAATTGCAGCGTGGAGGGAATGGAGGAGCCTGATATACAGTGGGTGAAGGATGGGGCTGTGGTCCAGAATTTGGACCAGATGTACATCTCCATCAGTGAGCAGCACTGGATTGGCTTCCTCAGGTGGGGGACTGTGGGGTAAGGTGTGGGGTGCCAGCCTGGGAACAGGCTGTGCTCTTTTCCTAAGGCTTGGGAGCTGGGGGTGTTGATGCCCAGAGGCCTGTGGCTTTTAAATTTGGCAACTTGTGGAACCTTCTTCAGAAGTGTTCTAGTCTACCCAGCAGAGCTATCTCTCCTGATCCTGGGAAGCAAGACTGTTGTCCTATTTCCACAGCCTGAAGTCAGTGGAGCGCTCTGATGCAGGCCGGTACTGGTGCCAGGTAGAGGATGGGGAAGAAATCGAGATCTCCCAGCCTGTGTGGCTCACGGTGGAAGGTGAGGAGGCAGAGCTACATAGTGCGGCAGGTGCTGTCCACTAGTGACCATACCTCTGCAGAGAAGAACAAAATGGAAACTGGCCTCCCCATTGTCTCCAGGGTGGAGGTCCAGGCTGGAGGTCCACCCCAGACATCAGAAAAGCCTATGTGCTAGAGTCTGGATAGCTGAGAACCAAAGGGACAACTGGGACCCACAACCTATGGGATGTAGTCTGTTTCAGTTGTCTGAGTGACACAAGCCTCAAGCACCCATCTGGGGCTGGATGCTATTCTACCAAGTGGCCCAACCAGCACTGGGAGGGATGGGGGAGGGGAGGAAGGCTCCGCAGCTGCTGGAGCTCAGAGCTGTTCAGCCCTGGAAAACAAAGTGACTAAGAAAGTAACAAAGGGCCCTGAACGGAGCTGGGGCCTGCCAGCAGAACTCTGCAAAAGCTCCCACCCACTCCCTCTCCCTGGGTGCCCCTCCCCCAGCTCCCCACTCCCAGCCTCCTCCCTTACTCTGAGAAGGGCTGTCAGAGCAGGGTCCGAGGAGGGAATGTGGGGGCTAGCAGCAGAATCTGCTTAGCCTAAGAAGGCAGCAGGATAGATATTTCTTTTTTTTTTTTTTTTTTTTTTTTTTTTTTTTTTT
>PVLC010048967.1:0-10593 GCA_004027655.1 Graphiurus murinus | reverse complement strand
GCACTTGTATTTTACATATTCTTTATAAATATAATTTCTAAAGTTTCATCATAATGAATGGAGAGAATGGATATGCATAATGTGTAACAATGACATTTTTGTCTGGCCTTTAGGTTATTCCTGATCTTTTTTTTTTTTTCCTTTTTGCCATTATAAATAGTGTTTCTCAATATTCAAGATTATTTTTGTAGGTTCCATTCTCAAAAGTGGAATTATTGAGTTAGAGGGGAAAAAGCATTATAAGGCTCTTTACCAAATTGCTTTCCAAAAAGATTACGCCCCAATCCTAGCAATGGTGGAAAGCATCCTTTCACAGTCTCCTCATCCGCAGGGGATATCATTATTAAAAAAAAAAAAATCTTTGCTAATTTCATAGGGGTCAACAGATTCCTCATTGTTATTCTAATGTGCCAGTCTTTGATTACTAGGCGAGGGAAGCATTTTCCACCCATCTGTTGATTAACTCCGTTTCCTTTTTGGAAATGGCCCTTTCTCATCTTTTGTCAATTTATCTGCTGGAGCTGTAGGATTTTAACGTTCAGTTTGATTAACTTTTTCATACATAAGGATGTTAGTACCTTGTCTGTAGAGTGTTTCCTGGGACTGTTTTTTCTCACTGGAATGTTTGCTCTTTATGTCTCTTCTATGTATCTATTTTGGATGAGCAAACTCAATTTTTGCCTAAAATGTGTTACTGCTTTTATTCTAAGTTTAGTAAGTAATACCTCCTTCAAATGATGATATATATTTGTTTCTGTTTTCTTCTTGATTTCTTACATATCAATATTTTTTTTTGTGGTACTGAGAATTGAACCCAGAAGGCATTCTACCTCCAGACTGATTTTATTTCTTATTTGGAAACAGGGTCTCAATAGGTTGCTGAGAGCCTCGCTAAGTTGCCAAGGCTGGCTTTGAACCTGCAATCCTCCTGTCTCAGCTTCTGAAGTACTAGGATTACAAGCATGCACCACCATGCCCGACTTACATATCAATATCTTACATTTAGTTTTTTAATTCCCCTCAGAATTTAGTTTGGTGAATGATTTTAGGTGAGAAGATATATATTTTTAACAAAGTAATCAGTTGTCCTCAAGGGTGTATATGAAATGGCTCAACCCTTTCTCATTCATTTAAAATGTTTCTTAGTAGCCAGGCGCACACTTGTAATCCCAGTGCTTGGGAGGCTGAGATAGGAGGATTCCAGGTTCATGGCCAGCCTCAAAAACTTAACGAGACTCTCTGCAACAGTAAGACCCTATTCCAAAATAAAAACTAAAAATATGGCTAGGGGTGTAGCTCAGAGATAGATGTCTCTGGGTTCGATCCCTAGTACCAGGAAAAAAAAATTTTTTTCTTAGAAAATAAATATTTCTTTTTACCATATGTTGTATTTGGATTTTTAAAACATACACCAGTGAATAGGCTCCAATGGACAGAGTATGTGTTCATTGGCTTTTTGTCACTGTGGCAAAGTTCCTGACAAGGGCAACTTAGAGGAGGAAAGGTTTATTTGGCTCATGATATCAGGGGTTCAGTCCATGGACAGCTGGCTTCAAGGCAAAAATATCATGGCTGCAGAGCATGCTCAGTTCACTGTGGCTGGGAGGCAGAGAGTGAGAGGAAGGGCCAGGAACAGATACAGTTCCCACAGTCACGCCCTCGGCGACCTGCTTCCTCCAGCTACATCTTACCTGCTCTTGATTTCCACCCAGTATATCCATCCAACTGACCAATCTAGCAACGAATTAATCCACTGATGAGGTTGGAGCACTCATGACTCCATTATTTCCCCTCCGAATACTGCTGCTCTGCCAACACACGATCTGGGGATATACCAGACCCAAACATAACAGAGCAATGTGTCATTTCTAGAGGGATCCAAGAAACCTGCCAAGTTTCAGGTACAGATTGATATAGGGGAACGGGCAACATAAATTAATTATTAATCCACGTGTTAATAGCTGCGTGTTAAGACTCTAGTTGACTGCACTTTTGACACTGTTGCATGATACTATCTGTTGTCATGAAACTTTTTGGTAAAGATATGCCATTTTGACATTCTAGCTGGTCAGTGGAGATGGTCCATCCCTTTTACTAGGTAGTGCTTTCCTAGCTGGTATAGACAGGTGATTGGGTGATGCCAGAACACATCCTTTAGTTTCTCAATATGAGTAGAGACTTGTTGCTGGGCGTGGTGGCGCACGTTTGTAATTCCAGCATTTGGGAGGCTGAGACTGGAGGATCTGGGTTCGCGGCCAGCCTCAGCTATCTAGTGAGGCACTCCGCAACTTAGTGAGACCCTGTTTCAAAATAAAGAATAAAAAATAGGGCTGGGGGTGTAGCTCGGAGGTAGAATGCTCCTGAGTTCAATCCCCAGTACTGCAAAAAAAAAAAAAAGAGAGAGACTTGTTGACTTTTATCTGCTTTAGAATAAAATAGGGGAAGTTGCAATTATGGCTACTGTCTTGATCAACATTCTCACTTAGCGGAAGGAAGATTTATTTACTCACTGTTTCTCGCAAATTCTGGGTTCAATCTATGTGGACCAGGGCATGGTGGTGGGAAACAGAGAGAGGGAGAGAGCAAGAGCTCTGCTCTCACATCATGGAGCTCAGAAGCTAGAGAGCCAGCCAGCAAGGGGATGCAAAGACAGAAACACAGTCCCCAAGGCCACGCCCCCAGGGACCCACCCACTCCAGCCATGCCCCCAGGTCTAGGTTACCACCCAGTAAATCCATTACAATGGACCTGCTGATGAGATGACAGCCCTTGTGACCTAATGATATCAACCTTGAGATCTTCAGGGTACATTTTATATCTGACCATAACAGTTACCTTGAAGAATATTCTATTTAACTGAATTTTTTCTCTGCCATTTCATTTGCCCAATTTCCATAAAAAGTCTGATGTGGATGAAAGTTTTTTTGCCAGGGAAAAACCTTTATATGTTAATACAAGTAAATTTTGTATTTCTACAAGTAAATGTTTTTCTTAGGAAAATATGAGCAAATGTTAAACTCTTTTTGGTTCCAACTTATTCTGTCGTTCAGTGTCTGTAGTCGGTTTTGAATCTGCTCTCACACACAAGTCTCTGTGTCCGTACCTACTGCCCCCTGGATGGACATCAGCGTGTTGTGAGATAATAACCTCTCAGCTGGATAGTGTCCCCGATGGCCTGGTCAATACATTCATAGAATGTAATTAAACCACCCATGACAGGAAATTGATGACCTTTTAATTATTTTGAGATAACTGAATATGTAATCATTTTCTCCTTTAAATGGGAGAGAACAGTATATATTGAACCCATTGAAAGCAGAATATAGCATTTTACCTGTTTTCTTTGTAAGTTGTATTTCCAAGTTCTCTTTGCACAAGACATCATCTTTGGAATGCTTTTTTACATGATTTAGGAAAACAATTTAGGGAAGTCAGTGTTAAATACAGATTAATATTTGGTAAATAGGGTTGGAAGGGCACTTACTACCTATCAGAACTAAGAAAGATCTGTCAACACTACCACACAATTTTACATTGCGGATAAGCTCCTATCATTTCTGAGACTGTTTGGTAGGAAGTATACAGTAAGTAGCTTTGTTAAGGAGTTGGAGCAGACAGAGCTGGCTTATGAAGTCGATGTTGGAGACCAGGACTGCTTCCCAAGGGGAGGCTTGTGTTCCAGCACACTAACTGTGTGTGATTTGGGTGACCCGATGTGATCATTGCAGGTTTCATATTATCCAAACTGGAGGCCAAAACCCCACATTGATAGGTGTGAGCATTCTTATGAGGTCATGGGATGTAACATCTCAAATCACAATTATGTCACTCAACAGGGATGGTATGACCTTCGTATCTCTAGTGTAGCAGACGTTTCCCATTTAACAGAGATGTATTTTATTACTCCTCTGAAAAAGAAAAGTCTCAACTTCTACATGATATATATGTATATATATAGTAGGCAAATAAAGCCTATTCAAATAGGAGTATTTTCTTTGTAATCTAGTACAAAAAGCCTGTTTTGTCTCTGCACCGGGGCCAGAAATGTGGAAAACATTCTCTCTTCCCTCATCATCTCCCACCAGGAGAAAAAGAACTTGTGCAACTCCTTGAAAAATTAACTGCTTAATCTTCGACTGGAATTCCAGTCAGCAAAATTAATGGAGATCGGGACAATTTAAATAGAAAAACCCCATGGTGAGTGGTTGTGATTTATAGCTGGATATATTAAATGTATAAGTTATGTCTAGCAGCAGCTCTTTGCTGGATATATTTTATAAGTAAATTAGTCGAGTGACTCGCATGTGTTATACTTAAACTTTTCCTTTCTTGAGGAAAAATTGCAAGCATATTCTTCAACATTTCTTAAATCAAGACTTTTCTTTAGAGGACAGGTTGGAATTTTGTGGACCTTTTCTTTCTTTCTTTTTTTAAATTTTATTTTCTTTTTTGGTGATACTGGGGATTGAACCTAGGGACATTCTACCTTTGAGCCCCAGTCCCAGCTCTTTTTTTATTTTGTTTTGAAGAAGCTTCTTGCTAGGTTGCTGAGAATCTCACTAAGTTCTTGAGGCTGGTCTCCTGTCTCAGTCTCCCAAGTACTGGGATTACAGGCCTGGGTCACCACTCATGGCTCCTTTTCTTTAATTTTGAAGAAGACAATAGAGATATACAAGTGTTAAGGTGATATGATGTGATTCCCTGACTTTTTCATTATTATGACTGTGTGTGTTGTTTTGGAACACAGGTTGAATATCACTTATCCAAAACGTTTGAACCAGAAGTGTTTCAGATTTTGGAGTTTTTGGATATTGGAATCAACCAATCTATCTATCTATCTATCTATCTATCTATCTATCTATCATGAATTCTATATATGTGTGATATATGTTACATATATAATATGTATTATATGTAATATATTACATATCTAATATGTTATATGTTAATAATATATATGTGTGTATATATATATACGTGTGTGTGTGTGTGAGATAAATTATCCTGGAGATAAAACCCATGTCTAAACATGAAATTCATTGATATTTCATATATGCCTTATAAGCATAGCTAGCCTGAAGGTAATTTTACACACTACATCACACAGTGTGATCTGTCCTATGAGGTCAGGTGTAGAATTTTCCACTTGTGGAATTATGTTTGGAGCATTTTGGATTTGGGGATTACAGATGTTCAATGTGTATAAGCACCTTGCCCACCCCCAAATAATAATAAATAAATACAGGCAGGCAAAGTGCTCTTATGCTCCTGATGAACTGCGCTGGGTGAAGGCAAAGTCATAAATAGAAAACAGGCCTCCCCTTTAAGCTCGACAACTAGAATATAAGACACCTGAGGGCAGGGAGCAGCAGATTAAAAATATGTGTATATTACCCATGAGATAATGACCTGCCCTTCGTCTATAGGAGGTTGTCAGTTAAATACTTGTTCAGTTTGATTTTTTTCAGCAAACCTTTCTTGAATGCTTGACATTATGCTGGGGCCAGGAATTCCAAGTTGATTAAAAGAGAATTTCTCTTTTTAAGAGGCTGAAAGTTGAGCCAGGGAGACTGATCTAGTTCCTAATGAAGTGATTCTGAGAATAGAGGTTTACACGGTGCAAAACCAGCAAGGAATGATTAATCCGATTTAAGACGAATGGCCAGTATTCACACAGCAGGTGATATTTGAGCAAAATCTTGAATGGTTGCACAGATCTGTACAAAGAAAAGGCAAAACCAGCAAGGTTCATCCGTATTTTTTTTCTGGTTAGCTTCCTTGAGCTAGTTTGTTTTATAAACTGTGTGACTTTGACGCTGATGAATCTTCCCTGTGATTCTTGCCCCCGACTTTAACAAATGGCGGTCTCCAATTTTCTTTCACAAATAGCTGTGCTCAATGGTTTAAATTTATTACCATTAAAATATTAGTAAGAGAAATAAGCACAGAGGTCTTTGTCAAAGACCTTCGTCACGTTGTTTGTAGCTTTTAGGTTGCCGACGTAGGATAACTTTAAGAAACACTGGTGAGGAACACCAAGATAAAGTGGACCGAAACATCATTTTAATCCCGGCTGTAAATTCTTGATTAAAATAAATGATTTCCAGTGACCTAATTTCCTATGTGTATATATCAAGTGACACCCGACTCCAGTTAAAGCCTTAACCTTGTTCCATTTCCTGTTGTAAAATTGCCGGGATCTGACATCTTCTTAAGTGGAGTTGAAATTGTTTTCACTTCTGATGTCAGAATTCATAGAATGTCCAAATTGATGCCTGGTGATATTTATCTTCAATACCTCATTTTCTAACATGTCTTTTCTTTTAGAGAAGAGTTAGAAGTCCATTTTTATTTTCCATGGAGTTTTAAATAATCACTTATTACCATATTCTGGGTTCTTTGAATCCCAGAGTCCTGGTGAGAAAATAGTGGTAAATGGTGAATACGTCCCAGACCGTCAGCCCAACAGCTTCTTTACTCTGTACCTTTGCATCTTACTTCACTCAAAGACTCGAGTAATAAAAGGTGTGGAAGGTGTTTCTGCGGTTAATTGTCTGACTCTCCCGCTAGGTGGACAGGGACTTGCTCTCGGCATGTCCTGAACGCCATGGTCTACAGGGCCTGGTGTCCTTGCTACACTCTCAAACTGTTTTCTCAACTTCCTGCCATGGTCCATCTTGACCATATTCTTCTGCCCAGTTATTAATTCTTCATTCAAATAATTATAACGAGCACCTATTTTGCCCCAAGTATTAGTATAAGCTAAAGTCCTGAAAAAAATTCTGGCTCTTGTGTAAATAGACTATAAGAAAGTAAAACAGGGACTGAGGGTGTAGCTCAGTGGTAGAGCTAGCTCAGCATACACGTGGTCCTGGGTTTGATCCCCAACACACACACACACACACACACACACACACACACACACACACACACACAGATAATTTGGGATTGCAATAAGTACCATGGAAAAACAAAATAATTATATAATAAAGAAACAAACAAAGAGTGTCGCAGGGAAAGGATTCACTTTAGTCGAATGACAGGGAACACCAGTCAAGTCAGATGATGATAGAGAACATTCTAGGCCAAGCGAAACTCTGCTGCAAAAGGCCCTTAGAAATTTGGAGGAAGAGGTTCAGTGTAGCTGAACCCTAAGAAGAACACAAAAATAATGCAAGATGAGACAAAGGCCCCACTGTAAAACTAAGGGAGTATATTATGAGAACAATATTACTTAATACTGAATTAAGAAGAACTAAGAAACCTGAATAATTGTATAAACATTAAAAAGCTAATATTAAAAATTAGGGCGAATTGGGCAGGATGGTACACACTTGTAATCCCAGTACTTGGGAGGCTGAGACAAGAGTACTTGGGAGGTCGAGTCCAGCTTTAGCAACTTGGTGAGACTCTTAGCAACCTAATGAGACCCTATTTTAAAATAAAAAAAAAAAAATAAAGTACACCTGGGGGTGTAGTTCAGAGGTAGAATGTTCCTAGGTTCAATCCCCAATGCAAAACACACACACACACACACACACACACACACACACACACACACAGAAATGTAAACCAAATCTATACTGAGATTTCATCTCACTCCAGTTAGAATTGTTATTATCAACAATATAAACAATAATAAATGCTGGCTAGGATGTGGGGAAAATTGAGCACAATCACTACAGAGATCAGAATTGAGTTTCCTCAAAAGACTAGGGATGGAACCACCATGTCACCCAGCCATGCCACTCCTTGGTTTCTTTTCAAAAGAATTAAAATCAGAATACTATAGCAATACATGCACACCCATGTTTACAATAGCACAATCCACAATAGCCAAATTATGCAACCAACCTAGGTGTCCTTCAATAGATGCATGGATAGAGGAAATGGGGTATATACACACAATGGCATTTTACTCAGCCATAAAGAACAAAATTATGCCATTTTCAGGAAAGAGGGATGAAACTAGAAAGTAGTATGCTAAGTGAGATCAGTCAGCCTTAGAAAGTCAAGGGTTGTATGTTTTCCCTCATATGAGGAAGCTAGAGAGAAAATAGAAAATACAAGGACTTCAGAGAAATGAAGAGAAAGACCAGTAGACTAGCAGAAGGGGGCTGGGGGAGGGAGATGAGATGGGGAAACAGGAAAATTACAGTTCAAGTAATGTTATGTCCATTTACAAGGGTATCTCTACCACTCTCACTAATAAGAGGGCAGTGTGGAATCTACAGGGAAACACACAAGTGCTGTGTGCAGGTGTGCTTGTGTCACTTTGAACCTCACTATGATGGATAAGTACAACACACCAATAAAAGAATTTTTAAAAAATCTCACGAAGAAAATATTTAGGCCATTTGTAGAACTTCCCAACAAGTTCTATAGGTAATTCCAGTGTGGCATTGGTACAGGACATGTTTTACAGTCCTTAGGTGTGGCAAGGTCGACATGTCCATAGATAACTGAGCAGATTGTTTGCTACAGACCCCAAGGGGAGGGGTCAGGACACACGAGGGACCACACAGGTGAGCACAGGGGTTGATCAGCAGGTAGAGAGTGAGGAAGACTGGCAAGAAGAGTCTTTATTGTGGTTTCAGCAAGGAAGGAAGCGTGAGGCTGTGCAAGTTAAGGTTCAGATTGGCTAGTTTGAATAATCTCAATGGGTGTGGGGGAAGAAGAGCTGTCTCTAGCTGTTTGCTACTAGCTCTGGGGTGATTAGGGTGGGTGGATAGTGATCCAGAGTGAGGGGCCCCACAAGGGGGATGGTTTTAGAGGGTGGGCTTTGGATTCACTGGTTTTTATAAGAGGTGGATTTATGGCTGGGTTGTTTGCTATCTTAAGGAATTGGCTAATCTTGAGAGGGGCAGTCCTCTAGGTGCGGCAAAGCCCCAGACAGATGTTGAAGCATCAGAATACAGAAAATAAAAGAAATGGTTAATATACACAAAAACTCTCCCAGAGTATTTAAAAAGTTCATTAAACTAGTATAAAATTGAAACTAGACCTGACAAGAATGAGAAAATTACATCCCAAATTTATGTGAATAATGAAGGCTTTATTTCTTTTGATAACACTATTTATTTAATGTATTGTTTTTTGCACTTGCTAGAAATTTCACACAACTATTGATAGAAATTATAATAACATGCTTCTGAATCTTATTTTTGATTATTCAGGAAAAGCTTTCAGTATTTTGCCACCAAGTGTGATATTTGCTATGGATTTTCTTTATGAGTTAAGAATGTCTTTTCTATTCCTAATTTTACTTAAAGTTTTAATCTTGAGTTTATAACATGAATGAATATTGAATTCCATCCAATTATTTTTCTGCATCTATTGAAAGGATTACATGAGTATTTTGGCTCTATTCTGTTCATTATATTATTTAATTTCTAATGTTAATCCATTTTTCCATTCGTAGGATAAATACACATTTATCATGGTATGTTCTCCATTTCAATATATTACCAGTTTCAATTTGCAAATAATTTGTTCAAGAATTTGTATCTAGTAAGTGAGTTTGGCTATAATATTTTTATCTTTTAATACCCTTGCAGATTTTGGTATAAGTTTAAACTGGACTTTTTCTGTTATTTGGAGGATTTTGTACAAAATTAATGTTTTGCTTTTTATGTACTTAAAAAAGCTCACGAGTAAAGTTATGTGGTTCTGAGATTTTCTTGGAGGGAGTATTTTTATTTACAGATTCAATTTCTAGTATAAATATAGAACTATTCATATTTTCTCTTTGTTTCTGTGTCAGCTTTGATAAGAGGTGATTGTCAAATTATTTATTTTGTCTAAACTATTAACTTTACTGGCAGAAACCATCCTTTGTTTGTTTGCTTGTCATACTGGGGATTGAACTCAGGGACAACCCAGCTACATCTCCAGACCTTTTCATCTTTTATTTTGAGACAGGGTCTCCATTAGTTGTCCAGGATGGTCTGGAACCTGCGATCCTCCTGCCTCAGCCTCTGGAGTAGCTGCAATTACAGATGTGTACCACCATGTCCAGCATAAACCAAGAGGCAGGAGGTGTCTGCTTCTAGTAGAGGGATTAGAGTTGTGGAGAAGTTCTCTTTGTGATGCAGACGCTGTCTAATAGTTAAGACTGGTCCCGGGCAGAAGTGAGAAGGAGGTCGCAAACTCCTGGAGTACATTGGAATAAACAATCATTCAACAATGAAAGCAAAATGAAGATATTTTCAAACACATACTAGATGAATTTACTATTCATTGACCCACACTAAAATAACTCTTTGCGAGTGTACTTAGAGGAAACAGCAGGAAGATGGAGAACTCAGAGAGAATCTGCAGATGTGACTGGAAGAGGAACAGGCAGATGGCTAAAGGCCATTGTATTAGTCAGCTTTCTGCCAATGTGACAAATGCCTGAGATAATCATCTTAAAAAAGAAGAAAGGTTTACTTTGGCTCATTGGTTTAGATGAGTTCAGTTCTGTTGAGTCTGTTGCTTTGGACCTGTGGCATCACAGAATATCATGGTGGAAGTGTGTGACATGGCAGTCAGGGAGCAAAGAGAGAGAGTAAAAGGAGAGGCCAGGGTCCTAATATCTCCTTGAAGGGCACA
>PVLC010048966.1:0-10602 GCA_004027655.1 Graphiurus murinus | reverse complement strand
ACTTGTAATCCCAGTACTTGGGAGTCTGAGACAGGAGGATTGCAGGTTCTCGGCCAATCTCAACTACTTTGTGAGGCCCTCCACAACTTAACAAAACCCTGTTTCCAAATAAAGAATAAAAAATAGGGCTGGAGGTGTAGTAGCTTGGAGGTAGAATGCCCCTGGGCTTCATCCCCAGTACTGCAAAAAAAAAAAAAAAGAATTGAAAATCATATGAATATTAGCAAGTATTTGGGAGGCTGAGACAGGAGGATCACAGGTTCAAGATCAGCCTCAGTAACACCGAGACTCTCAGAAACCTAGTGAGACTGTTTCAAAATAAAAAAAGTAACGCCAGACTTGGTGGCATGCGTTTGTAATCCCAGTATTTGAGAGGCTGAGACAGGAGGATTTCAGGTTCAAAGCCAGCCTCAGTAACTTAGTGAGACCCTGTTTCAAAGAAAAATAAAATAGGAAAGGGGGTATAGCTCAGAGGTGGGATGCCCTTGAGTTCAATCCCCAGTACTGCAATAAATAAACAAATAAGAAATAAAATTGGATTGAGAGTATAATTTGGAGGTAATGAATCCCTCTGTGTTCAATCCCAAGTTAAAAAAAAAAAAGCATGGAATTTAAACTAATTAAGTTCAATAAGAGAGATTGATACTGAAAAAAGACACAATCTTCTTGCATGTGCTTCTTCCTAAGCAGAAACTAATATTTGCTACATTTTGTTTGATTCCTAGAGCTGAATTCTCCTCCCCAAGCTAAAAGAAGGAATGAGGAATGAGGTAGCAGGCAAAACTGGGGTTATCAGAGAAGTAGGGGAACTGGATGCCCTAGGCTATTTCAAACCCTGAACATTCTGCCTATAAGCAGTACTCTCACTAGGGAAGAACCTAGCTATTAGAGGAATTTGTCCACCTGCAAATTATAACCCGGGGCAAGATAGATGCTCTGGCCAGACACAGGTCTGTTGCTAGGAGACAGGTCCAGCACCATAGGTCCCAGACTCAAAGATCTTGGTGAAGTTTGAGAAACCAAATAATTCAGAGTGAGCTGGTGAGCTGGACTAACCAATCACAGGATTCCATTCTTGTGGGCATAGTGATTGGTTCATGACTGGGCATGTGACTCAAATGGGCCAATCAGTGTGTTCCTCCAATTCTACCAGGAGGAACGTATGGAGGAAGGCTGGGGGCACCATGTTCCTTTGGGATGGTCAACATACTATAATCCACAGGACAACCTCCAACAAAGATGTGAGTAGTGCTCAGAACAAGACCCTGGCTTGTCCTGAGGTAACTCAAAAGGGTGTCATGCAAAATATTTTTCAGGCAGGGTGTGGTGGCACGCACTCATAATCCCAATACATGGGAGGATGAGACAGGAGGATCACAGGTTCACGGCCAGTCTCAGCTACTTAGTGATGCCCTCAGCAACTTAGTGAGACCCTGTTCTATTTTATTTATTTATTTTTTTGCGGTACTAGGGATTGAACTCAGGAGCATTCTACCTCTGAGCTATACCCCCAGCCCTATTTTTTATTCTTTATTTTGAAACAGGGTCTCACTAAGTTGCAGAGGACCTCACTAGGTAGCTGAGGCTAGCTGCGAACCTAGATCCTCCAGTCTCAGCCTCCCAAATGCTGGGATTACAAGTATGTGCCACCACGCCCAGCAAGACCCTGTTTTTTTTTTTTTTTTCGGTACTGGGGATTGAACTTGGGCATTCTACCTCCGAGCTATACCCCCAGCCCTATTTTTATTCTTTATTTTGAAACCAAGTCTCACTAAGTTTTGGAGTGCCTCACTAGGTAGCTGAGGCTGGCCGCGAACCCGGATCCTCCGGTCTCAGCCTCCCGAATGCTGGGATTACAAGTGTATGCCACCACGCCCGGCTCTGTTTTAAAAATAATAATAATAAAATAGGGCTGGGGATGTGGCTTGGAGGTAGAATGCCCCTGGGTTCAATCCCTAGTACTGCAAATAAAATAAATAAATAATAAATATAGGGCTGGGGGTATAACTCAGAGGTAGAATGCTCCTGAGTTCAATCCCCAGTAAAACACACACACATGTATACACACACACACACACACACACACACACACACACACCTTCAGAGGAGGCTAGCAGAGAAGGCTGTACAGCCTGGACCATCTTGTGGTCATTGGTACCATGACACCAGCCAAAAGGGCCATCTGTGTGTGTGTGTGTGTGTGTGTGTGTGTGTGTGTGTGTGTGTGTGTTACTGGGGTTTGAACCCAGGAGCATCCTACCTCTAAGCTACATTCCTAGCCCTTTTTATTTTTTTTTTTAAATTTTGAAACAGGGTCTCATTAGGTTGCTGAGGCTGGTCTTGAATCTGTGCTCCTCCTGTCTCAGCCTTCCAAATACAGGTGTGTGCCACCATGCCTGGCCAAAGGGCTGTCTTGTTCCCATTGAGCCCAAAGCTAGGCTGACTCCTGCCCTTTCTGTGGAGATGCCATCCTGGCCTTGAATTGCTGTGTGTGGGGAAAGGGCCACGGGCTGGGTTTGGAGTTGACTCCTAGTGACCGCCGGATTGGCACCTTGGTCTTTGGAGGTCTGACCCAAGGCTCAGGAAAGCCATATTCACTCCTTGGAACAGGATGTTCAACAGCGCACAGAGGCATGGGTACTAAGGTCATCTTATCCCAGACAGACCTAACTTCATTGTCCCTGACCCCCAGACCTTAAAGATGGGGCACTGTCCAAGGTACTGGTTGCCCAAGGGCTTCTGGGGATTGAACTCAGGGGCATTCTACCTCCAAGCTATACCCCTAGCCTTTTTTATTTATTTTGAAACAATGTTGCACTAAGTTGCTGAGGTTGGCCTTGAACCAGCCTGATTTTCCTGCCTCAGCCTCCTAAGCACTTGGGATTACCGGCACGCACCCGCCCCTGCGCCCGGCTCCAGCATCCTACTAGCCGACTGATGGAGAGGAGCAAGCTGCTGCCGAGGTGAGTTTATTGCTGGCTGGGGCATGGGTACAGAGGCTGCTGGGGGGCCAGAGGGTCCGCCTTCCCATCTCTGCAGCCCCGTTGGCGCCGCAGCGTGCCCAGCGGCACGGAGCTTTCCTGTATTCGGCGTAGTTTCAGTACTGGGCCCTGATACTTGGAGGTAAACTCGTCCAGGTACTGGGTTGAGAAGAAGCGTTGTCCACCCAAGGGGGGCTTCAAGTGGCTGTACTTGCACTGCGGAGGAGTCAGGGTGGGGAAAGCTTCAGCCTCGTGGGCAAGTGACTGGACCCTGGGGAGGGGCCAAAGGGGACCCATCGGGGCTGAGCGGAGAGCTGGAGAGAAGCCAGGGGGCCCCTGGAATGACCCGAGGTTTAACCCTGGCTGATGCCCCTCAGTGGATCCTCACCCGACCCTGGAAGCTAGGGATGACCTCAGGGCTGGGGTGACACGAAGGTGACCCTCGCCAACCGGACAGTAACTCGGAGCCTGGGCAATGGCAGTCCTAAAGTGACCCTGCACCGACCGAGGGCTGCCCGGGAGAGATGTCTCCTTTCCTTCTCTCTCATCTCACCCGCTGGAGCATCTCTTCTGTCATGGAGGCTCGAGCGAATCCGTGCGGCTTCAGCATCTTCTGGTTCGTGGTTAAAAAATCGAATTCTGGAGATTTGGGTGGGGCGGCCATTGTGAGGGGCTGAGGCGGGATGTGAGGGACTGAGGGTGCGGGGCGGGGTTCAGAGCCAAGTGCTGTGGTTGACCCTTGACCTGGGGCGAAGGCTGGGTGGGACAGGTTGGGTGGAATGAGGTGGGGCCGGGCTCTCAGGGTCACGGGGCGGAGCAGAGGATACAGAAGAGGAGGGGCTAGGGAAGGGGCGGGGCTATGGGCAGGCAGAGGCGTGGAGCCATTTGAGGAGGGCCATAGGGGGCGTGGCAAGGCCACAAGGGGCGGGGTTATCCAGAGGCCGATTTGAGGTTCTGGTCAATTGTGGGTTTGTGTGTGTGTGTGTGTGTGTGTGTGTGTGTGTGTGTGTGTGTATGTGTGTATGTGCTTTACGGTGCTGGGATTGAACCCAGAGGCATTCTACCTCTGAGCTACACCCGCAGCCCTATGTTGTTCTTTATTTTGAATCAGGTCCTCGCTAAATTGCTGAGGCTGGCCTCGAACCTGTGATCCTCCAGTTTCATCCTACTACTAAGTTGCAGAGGGCCTCCCTAAGTAGCTGAGGCTGGCTGCGAACCTGCGATCCTCTGGTCTCAGCCTCCCAAGTACTGGGATTACAAGCGTGCACCACCACACCTGGCTGGTTTTTTGTTTTGTTTTGTTTTGTTTGTTTGTTTGTTTGTTTGTTTTTGGGTGGTACTGGGGATTGAACACAGCCCCACACCCTCAGTCCTATTTTATTTTTATTGTGATGCAGGGCCTCACTAAGTTGCTGAGGCTGGTCTCGAACCTGCGATTCTCCAGTCTCAGCCTCCCAGGTTCTGGGATGATCGGCTCACACCCCCTCCCAGGCTCTTGGGGCGGGATTGGACCCTTCAGGAACTGGGCAGCAACAGGGAGGGCGTTCCTGGGACGGGGCGGGGCCTCCCTCACCACCGGTGCCCGGGAACAGGTCGCTGGGCAGCAAATGGAGGTTGGGTGCTTTCGGTGACACATCCACTTTCGGAGGGCAGTAGTCCGAGGCCATGGTGGTTTGGAAGAAATGTCCCAGAAGCTTTGGCTCTCCTAGGATCATGTGACACTGCAGCCTCTCGGGGTTCACGTGGCGAGGGTTAGGTTTGGTCGCTGGCGGCGGCTGTGGGATCACATGGCTTCTAGAAGCTCGCTCGGCTTCCAGGAGCCCACTTGGAAGGGAGGCTGTGGGCTATGTGTGACCTTGGACAGCTCCCTTCCCCTTGGGCTCCAGGATAGTGCTGGAACTTGGCCAACCTCATTTTACCCAAGGCCACTTGAAGCAGGGTTTTTTGTTTAAAATGAGGCAGGGAGCCGGGCGTGGTGGCACAGGCTTGTAATCCCAACATTTGGGAGGCTGAGACCAGAGGATCCGGGTTTGCGGCCAGCCTCAGCTGGCCTACTAAGGCTCCCCAACTTAGTGAGACCTTGTTTCCAAATAAAGAATTAAAAAATAGGGCTGGGGGTATAGCTTGGAGGTAGAATGCCCCTGAGTTCAATCCCCCATACCGCAAAAATAAATAAAATGAGGCAGGGAAGGAGGGTGTGGTGGCACACGCTTGTAATCCCAGCATTTGGGAGGCTGGGACCAGAGGATCCCGGTTGGCGGCCAGCCTCAGCTCCACACCCTAGTGAGACCCTGTTTCCAAATAAAGAATAGAAAAATAGGGCTGGGGCTGTAGTTCGGAGGTAGAATGCCCCCAGGTTCCATCCCCAATATGGCAAAAAACAAAAACAAAATAAAATGAGGCAGGGAGCCAGGCATGGTGGCAGACGCTTGTAATCCCAGTACTTGGGAGGCTGAAACAGGAGGATCCGGGTTCACGGTCAGCCTCAGCTACTTAGTGAGGCCCTCACCAACTTAGTGAGATCCTGTTTCAAAATAAAGAATTAAAAAATAGGACTGGGGGTGTAGCTTGGAGGTAGAATGCCCCTGAGTTCAATCCCTAGCACCAAAAATAAATAAATAAATAAAGTGAGGCAGGGTTTTTTGTTGGGAGTGTGTGTGTGTGGGGGGGGGTACTGGGGATTCTATCCCGGAGCTACACTCCAGCCTTCTTCTTCTTCTTCTTCTTCTTCTTCTTATTATTATTATTATTATTTTGTGGTACTGGGGATTGAACTCAGGGGCATTCTACTCTGAGCTATACCCCTAGCCCTATTTTTTATTCTTTATTTTGAAACAGGGTCTCACTAAGTTGCGGAGTGCCTCACTAGGTAGCTGAGGCTGGCCTCGAACCCAGATCCTCCAGTCTCAGCCTCCCAAATGCTGGGATTACAAGCATGCCACCACAGCCAGCTTCTTATTTTTTTATTCTTTATTTTGAAACAGTGTCTCACTAAGTTGCAGAGGGCCTCACTAATAGCCGAGGCAGCCTGCCAACCTGCGATCCTCCTGTCTCAGCCTCCCCCAAGTACTGAGATTATAAGCATGTGCCACCAACGCCCGGCCTTATTTTTATTTCTGAAACAGGATCTCGCTAGGGTGATGAGTCTCTCATTACTTGCTGAGGCCGTCCTCAAACCTGCCATCCTCCTGTCTCAACCTCCCAAGTACTGGGATTACAAGAGTGAGCCACCACGCCCGCCCGGTTGAGGCAGGAGGTTGTATGTGACTTCTAGGCAATCGAGTCCACCCAGGACAGCCTCACAAGTCAAGCTCAAGCTCACTTGCACCTCAGGGCCTTTGCACTGGCGATTTACTCTGAGCCCTACCACCTCTCCCTTCCCTGCTGACCTGGCCGTAGAAGTAGTGCATGGTGGTCGTGAGGCTGCCTGGGCCTGGGCACCAGTTTCCTTTGAGGATGTGTGACTCCGGAGTCTGATCTTGGTGAAGAGTGACAGGCTCTGTGGGTGGCGGAGAGTGGATGCTACTCAGGGCCTGTGGGAGACAGAGCTGCCGAGGGAGCCGGAAGGGACACGCTCTCACCTGGCTGCTGGGGCTGGAAGAGGTCGGTGTTGGCGGTCCTGTCATGGAAGAGGCCGTCTCCAGGACGGATGTTCACGCGGTGGATGTGCGCTGCAGCCTGAGCCTTGTCATACCTGCAGGTAAGGGAAAGTGAGATCCACGCCAGCCCCTTGCCAAGGACAGGGGAGGAGGAGGGCAGGCCTTGGCCCGCTCCAGGAGCCTCAGAGTGCGTCCTGAACAACAGTGGGACCTGCCCGCCAGCGGTGGGGACCTCATAGCAGAGTGCCGGCTCTGAGACCTGCAGTGGCCCGGGCTGCTGAACGCCCCCGTCCCCCTAGGTGGGGAGCCAGTGGTCTCTCTGTACCTGTCTGAGGACAGCTCCTGAGGCCTGTGGGTTTGTTTCAGCACTGAACACATGGACCTGTAGTTGATCTTGCAGTCTCCCAGTTTCACAGAAGAGGAAGCCTGTGGGCCGAGAGGCACAGGAAGGCCAAGACCGCCCAGGCACTACGGCTGCCCTCCCCAGCGGCCCCAGCCCAGCCTCCATTTACCCTCCTACACATCAAGGCGGGTGGGCCTGGCAGGGCCTGGAATTGTCTCCGGTAGGAGGTTCCTTCCTGTCTCTTATAGCCCCACTTGAGGGTGGGGGGGCCTCCTAAGGACAGGCGAGAGGGGAGGGAGAGATGAAAGTGGATTCATTGTAGCCATAGAACCCCCAGCCTCAGGGAGTGTAAGTGTGTGTTCCTGGGGATTGAACCCAGGGGCATTCCATCTCCAAGCTACACCTCCAGCCATTTTTAAAAATTTTAAAACAAGTTCTTGTGACCTTGCTGAGTCTCATTAAGCTGCTGAGGCTGGCCTCCAACCTGGGCTCCTCCTGTCTCAGCCTCCCAAGTACTGGGATTACAGGTGTGTGCTACAATGCCCAGTTCCTCCCACCCCCAGGACTTGATTCCTTGCCCAGGAAGGGAAGCAGGGTAGTCTAGGCTGAGGGTGGTCTGGAAAACGCCAGACATAAAAATAATAGCACCAGGTGTGGTGGTGCACGCTTGTAATCCTGGTACTTAGGAGGCCGAGACAGGAGGATTGCAGGTTCTTGGCCAGCCTCATTTAGTGAGGCTCTCCTTCTGCAACTTAGTGAGACCCTGTTTCAAAAATAAAGAATTAAAAATAGGGCTGGGAGTGTAGCTCAGAGGTAGAATGCTCTGGGTTCCATCCCTCGTACCACAGAAACAAACACCAGCCCACCAAGGCCAAGTCCTCCTCAGAAGCCTTAGGACACACAAGAAGACACTGTCTCCTCCCTCAAACATGGACACCGTTGCCAAACATCGCCGAGACGAGCCCCCATTCGCAGCAGATCCCTCCCTTCTGCATTTGGTGTCTGGTGGGTTTTATTTTCAATTTGGAGGTTTTTGTTTATTTTAATTTAATTTAATTTTATTTTATTTAGTGTGTGTGTGTGTGTGTGTGTGTGTGTGTGTGTGTGTGTGTGTGTTACTGGGGATGGAACCCAGGGGCCTTCTACCTCTGGGTTATACCCCTAGACCTATTTTTTATTTTATTTGGAAATAGGGTCTCACTAAGTTGCTGAGGCTGGCTGCCAACCTGCGATCCTCCTGTCTCAGCCTCCCAAGTACTGGGATTACAAGCGTGCGCCACCATGCCCTGTTGAGGGATTCCAATTATTGAGGTCCACCTGGAGTCACAAGATGGTGACTGCTGCATGTTGAGCACTGACTACTCGCTGGCATGCCGTGCAGAGGGCCCTTTGAGCTTCTCCAGCTCCTGTGAGGTTGGCCCTGTGACAGTCATTTTGCAGAGGAGGAAAGGGAGGGTTGGGAAGGTCAAACTGCTCAGAGCTACTAAAGTGTTAAGGCTGTGGGCAGGGGTGGGTAAATCTGCAAGTTTGCTGGGCCTCAAACTGATGAAGGATACAAGAAATAAATGGGGAGAAAGGAGTCAGAGAGGAACGGAAAGGAAAGGTCAAATATAACTTTCATATAACAACCTGGTGCTAACGCGGCCCAACCTTTACTCCCCAAACCAGTCCTCTTTCCCAGGCCTGTCTGTTCCAAATTTCTGGGAAATCTGTAGATCCTAGAGTTAACAAGACAAACAAACAAAAACTATAATTGCCCTGTCACTGTTAACAAGACAGATATCTTGAGAAGCCTATAATTCAGGTCATTCTCCAGCTTATCTGTTAATCAGATAATAAAGACCTCGATCAGCCTAAGGACCCTAAGATTAACCAGATCACCAGAAACTGCCTGGGGACTCCTGGACTGCGGGCAGCCTCACTGGCCTCCTCTAGCTCATCCCTCACCAAAGCCCCTGTAAGAAAAGAGCCCTGGAGCTGGGTGTAGTGGCACACACTTGTAATTCCAGTACTTGAGAGGCTGAGACAGGAGGATGGAAGGTTCATGGCCAGCCTCAGCAACTCAGTGAGGCCCTCCACAACTTAGCGAGACCCTGTTTCAAAAAAAGAATTAAAAAAATAGGGCTGGGGGTGTACCCTGAAGGTAGAACGCCCCTGGGTTCAATCCCCAGTACCGCAAAAAAAATAAGAGTCCTGCACTCCCCAAAAGGTCTCTCTCCCTCTTGAGATGGGCAGCATTCTCCCTTGACTGTTATTTCCTACTTGTCTAAATAAAACTCTGTCCATGTCTCTAACTGACATGTGCTGAAATTCTTTTCCATCATATTAGCCAAGGACCCCGCTGATCCTGAGTTCCTGAGTTGAGGAACAGAGCTGCCACCTCCAACAAAACCAGTGTTCTTGGGTTCTTGCTGGAGGGATTTGGACCTATGCCCACTCCACGGATTTTTATTTTTATACTGGGGATTCTGTACTTGGAGGCAGAATGTCCTGGGTTTAACCCCCAGTGCCACAAAACCAACAAAACCATCTTACCACGCCCAGGGCAAACCACTTTTGAAAAAGAATTAGCCGGCTTCAATGTTAATGGTAACAAGGCTCAGAAACCCTGGAACCTCTTGGAGGCTCAATTTCAACCTCGGTGAAGGAGGTTTGCAGAATCAAGACCAGCCTTAGCAACTTAGGCTCTCAGCAACATAGCAAGACCCTGTTTTGTTTTGTTTGTCATACTGGGGACTGAACCCAGAGGCATTCTACCTTTGAGCTACACCCTCAGCTCAATTTTATTTCTTATTTGGAAACAGGGTCTCATTAGGTTGATGAGAGTCTTGCTACTTGCCGAGGCTGTCATTGAGCCTTCGATCCTCCTGTCTCAGCCTCCCAAGTACAGAGCCTACAGGCGTGCGCCACCACACCCATCTGCATGGCAGGATCTTTAGTGCTTCGATGCCTGCTAGTAGATCCCTCAACCAAAAATGTTTCCAGGCCCAACCAAATGCCCTCCCGGGACAAGGGCTAGTTGCGCAAACCATTGGGCGCAGCAAACCGCGCGCTCACCGAGGTGGGAGCTCGGCGCGCGGGGCTCGCGGGCCGCGTCGTAGGGCGGAAAGCACTCCTGGTGCGTGGTGGGCGGGATCCGCAGCTTGTCGGGGTCGCCGGGCGGCAGCGAGTCGCGGTCGAAGATGAGGCGCGCCTCGCGGATGCGCTCTCTGGCGCGCTCCGGCGGCTCCGGAGACTCGGGCCAGCGGTAGGCGGCGCGCGCGTTGGAGATGCCGAAGCCGGCGCGCGCGTCCGCGTGCAAGCGCAGGCTGACCTCGCGGGCGCGGGCGCGCTCCCGCGGCGCCGTGGGCCGCGGCGCGTACTCGCGGTGCGTCTCGGACTCGCGCCCCTCGGGGTCCCCGCGCGCGTCCTGGTGGAAGAGCGGCGCGCGCGGAGGCAGCGGGCTCGGCCGCGCCCGGGCGGTGCTGGGGTAGGCGGGGAAGTCTCGCTGCGTGGTGGACTGCATGGCGCCCTGGGTCAGCCGCGCGTCCGGCCCCAGCGCGAAGTGCGAGGCCTTGAGGAAGTCCAGCCGGGACGCCTCGCACGGCAGGAGGGTGCTCGCGGCCATCGCGGGCGTCCGTGCCACCAGCACCTGCGAGGGGGCGGAGACCGGGCCGCCCTTTACTCCTTTAGGTGCCGG
>PVLC010048965.1:0-10631 GCA_004027655.1 Graphiurus murinus | reverse complement strand
TCAAATGCTCTCCCTAATATGTGGAAGCTAGGGAGAAAATGGGACATAAGAGGGACTCCAGGTGAAGGAGAATCCTTAGGTGAACAAAAAATTTGACTTAATGGAAGGTAATGGGAGGAGGGGGGACACCCTAATGAGCATGATGTACTTACAAGATCACATCAAAGTCAATCACTAAACTGACCAGGAGATAGGGGGAAGATGGGTGGGAATTGGGGAAGGGTTAATGAGAAATATGTGCATGGATGTCTTTACCTGTACTAGCTTGTACCCAACAAAAATGTGTGATTAACCCTGTCGTACCCAAGAAATGTATAAAAATCCATGCTAAAAAAAAAAATATTTACTGCTTAAAAATAAAATTTAAGAGCCACTGCCTAAGGCAATCTATAATTTTTATAACTTTTAATTGCTTAAATGTATAGGTTTAAGTTCAATACTCTCATGTTTAAAATTTAGAAATATACCAATTATATTAAAAAACTGGGAGGAAGAAAACTGAAGGTCAGATTTCTATGAATTGCCCTACTTCTTTTCTTATGGTTTTTATAAGAAATGAACAGTTGAAGAACATTTCTCACCTTCCTTCTCTCCCTTCTTGTCTTTTTCTAATGAGAAATTACAGAATCTGATATATACCAGAAATTGCAGAGGGACCAGGGATCCAGGAGTGGGAAAACTGACAAAGTCTCTGCTCTTAAACACTCTTAGACTGCTTAGGAAGAAAGACAACAAACAGTCAACAAATCAAGATTTACAAGCTGCAGAAGGGTCTGAGGAAAGTGTGAAGTGGTGAAGCCAGAGATCACAGGGTTGGGAGACTGACTCAGTTATATGAGAATATATATATGAAGACTATCCTGGAAGCCTGTGAGGAGACAGGATATGAGCAAAGACCCTGCCTGGCAGTTCTGGGGTGCAGGGATCGTATGCTTTATTTGCCAATCCCCCCTCGCCTTACCCATCTGGTCCACTATGCCTGCCTGCTGCTTGGAACAAGCTCGGGTGGGAGGGCAGGCAGGGCCAGGGCTGAAGCTGCAACCTCAGGCTTCCTTTTTCTTTCTTTCTTTTTTTCTTTCTTTCTCTCTTTTGGTTTTTAAGAATTTAGCCAATAAGCCCTTGAGATGTTTTAATTTGGTTTTCCTGTAGAGCAGAACTCTTGATAGAAACAGATTTCCTACTTCCCGGCTTTATATTTAATTTTCTGAGCAAGTAATCTATTTACCTAGTTTGAAACCCAAAGAGTATAAAAATATGGTGGCTGGGCTCTGGGGCCAGGCTGTTTGGGTTCAAATCCTAGCTCTGCCACTTAGTAGTTGTATGACCATGGGCATGTTATTTAAGAACTTTGTGCCTCAGTTTCCTCAACTGCAACACACACACACTCTTCCTCATGGTGGTATTGTGAGGGTTAAAGGTAACAACTTAACACAGTCTTTGGCATACGGTAAGTGCCAAATAAATGGTGCTCTGCAACAGAAACCCAGGAAGAGTCCCAGACTACCCTCAACTATGTCTCCCTTTTACTTCTGATGATATGAACTGGAAACTTGAGCCCACTATTTTTCTTTGACTAACACTTTGTAGGAATAGATGGGAACCCGATCTCAGTATGGATTGCACTAGTCTGCTTAAAACCATACCATTACCAAACCAAATAGGAAATAGTAGTTTTGATGGTATTAACTACAAACTATACATGAACATATCAGAAAAGGGGAAACTGAGCAAGTGGGAACCCCTAGTTTGTGCTGGTATTAACTACCAACCACCCAAGCACATGAGAAGAGGGGAAAGGGACAGCTGGGAACGGCAAAAGGTGACAGGCAAAGGGAGTGCCTGGTCTGGTTAGCACTGGCCAGCACATTTCTCCCATCCTCTGAGTTCAATTTATTGATTTGCCCTCAAAGGAACTTGTGTTTACCTTCGACATAATGGAGCTCCTGCTGTCAGAACTGGCTCAGCAATGGTAACTTTGAGACATCCTTCCGGTCACTTATCGCTACCATATATCTTGGGTGCCTTTGCTCAAGGACCTTGCTCTTACTTTCTGTGGCTTATTTAAGACACTTAACATAACATATTATTTGTTCCCTCAGAGCAAGGTCTTCTCCTGACAGCCAAGATTCTATTTTTCTGTCATCAGTAATTATAAATGTACACCTCTAAAAAGATTCCCAATTTGAGGGGCATAATCTATTTCAGATAGTAAATCATGGAGACATCTCTATCCCTTGGGCGGCCCAAATGTACAACTCAGATGTATGAGCTTTCACTCTGAATTCTCCATACCTGAAGAAAAATGGAATGCTCCACTTTCTCCCTGGGGCAGTTAAGAAAAAAAAAAAAAAAACAAAAAACAACAAAACCGAAAAACCCAGCACTTTTATTAGAGTGGTTTATATTGGTTTCACTTCCATTTTTTAAAAATTCAGATACAGTGCTTTAATCTTCAAAATTCAACCCAGAAAATTGTCTCGGAGTGTCACTCTGAGGTTATCTGTCACTCCAATTATGCACTTACGATTACCCCCCACCTTTAATCTCATCCCCTGTTCTCACCAAAGATTTTTTTATGCTCCCCCTCCATGCAGGCCTAACAGTCAGGTTTCCAGCTCATAACCAGAAACCAAGGCTCCATCTTCATGGAAACACCAGGCAAATTTTCATTGCTGCTTCCTTCTAGATTTTATATCACTAATACTTAGCATTATCTATGGGACAGCCTTTACTTTAGTGAAAAGGCTGTATCTCTGTATTTGCAAAAACATGTACAGACATGTGTCACTCAACGATGGGGACATGTTCTGAGAAATGTAGTATTAAGTGATTTTGTCATGTAAATGTCACAGAGTGTGCTGAATGCAAACCTAGATGGTGCAGTCAGGGGACACTGTGAACAGATGTTCAAGGATGCTGTCACCAGTGTAACAGGGCATACTGTCTTAAACTGGTTTTTATAAGTAGAAGGAGCATATTCTAAAATACCAATAAAAGTATAGTACAGTGAATACATAAACCATAGTACATACATCACAAGCTGTTTATTATTATCAAGTACTATGTATTATGCATAATTCTGTGTGCTATACTTTTATGACTGGCAGCACAGTAGGTTTGTTTATAGCCATAAACATATGAGTAATGTGTTGCACTGTGATGTTATGACAGCTATGATGACAGGACATTAGGCAATAGGAATATCTCAGCTCCATTATAATCTTATGGGGGCCACCGTCATCTATATGGTGGTCTGTTGCTGACTGGAACATCACTACACAATGCATGACTACCTCTCAGTGACACTGGAGTACTGGGTCTGCTTTATAATAATACTAATAGTTAGCCTTTGGTAGACATCATTCTTAGTGCTTCATACACAGTACCTTGTTGAATCTTCACAAAAAAGGAGCCAGAGGGCACTATCTATTACTAGTGTTACTCTACAGATATGGTAACTGAAATTAATAAAGGTCATACAGTAGGGAGGGGTAGAGCAGGACCGCAGATGCAGGTCAACTTGCTACCCAAGCCCTACTCTTATGCTTCAAAGCATATTCCGTCCCGGGAATGACCTGTTGAAGAACGGGGCTCTTTCTCTTCTGTTTACTTGTAAAGAAACTATCACTCTAAACAATGGAACCAGCTTACCTCATTTTAAGTGTATAAACCAAAAGGATCAGCACTTCATGAAAATAGTGGCATCTCAAAGTGACTGCTTTTCTTTATTCACAGGAAATTTTTCTTTGTTTTATTTTATTTTTTATTTAATTTTATTTCAAGTGCCCACCTTGAGTGCTCAGACTTCCAGAGGAATCTGGATGCTGCTCAGCTGGCTGCTGGCTGGGAGGAACAATTGGTGGGCTCAGCATGTTCAACCATTCCCTAAAAAGAAAGTGAATGAACAGAAATGTCTGTAATTCCATATATAAATTGTATGTTTCTCCCGGATTTTCAATTCCCTGAGGCTTCCACAAAGAAACTTTAAAAAAAATCCTTCTCATTTCAGAAAGACAAGGTGTCCATATATATATATATATATATATATATATATATATATATATATATGTATATATATACATATAATAATTATACATACATATATATATATATATATATATATATATATATATATATATAATTGTTTTTGGTACTTGGGATTGAACCAGGGATGGCGGCGGGGGTGGGGTAGGGGGTTCTACCTCTGAACTACAGCCCCGTCCTTTTCTTATTTTTTATTTTGAAACATTATTTCACTAAGTTTCCAAGGGGCCTTCCTAAGTTGCTGAAGCTAGTCTCAAACCTCTGATCCTCCTGTTTCAGCCTCCCAAGTACTTGGATTATAGGTGCGTATTACCATGCCTGGCAAGATGTCCAGATATTACTATTAAGTTTTATAAATTGGTTAATACGGAGTTAATCACTTAACTTACCAGGTGTTTGAAAAATACCTTGATGAAATGCTAATTGTTCCTTTCAAAAGTTTATCACCATTGCCATTAAACTGTAGCAGTTTTTTCTTACATAAGAAGAGTATTTCACTAACCCAGAAGAAATGCAGTAGGGCAGAAAGCCTGGCATGTTCACATGTCATGTGTGGAGGACACAGTATTCTCCATGAGTCTCAAAACAGGTGCTTGTCTTGGAGCAGGCAGGGAGCCATCAAGACACTGGATTAGCATGCACTGGGGCTTTAGAGAAGCAGGAGGGAGGGAGGACAGCCAGCCCTGAAGGACTCTAAATGCACTTCTACTAAGCAAGGGGCAAAGTTGCTCCTGAAAGTCCCTCCTGCATTCCCTGTCCCTCTGCTCAAACCTCTCACCTCATTTCCCAATCTCTTCACTTTCCTTCTCCTTGTTCAACTCTCCTGTCTCCCCTAGGAGATACCTGGGTGGGTACAACTCACACAGGTGACATCCAGAGGGCACGAGTATGTTTAATTTTGGTTCCTTTTCCCCAGAAGTACTTTAGCCAGATTCTCAGTGTTTGAAGAACAAACCCTTCTAGAACATTCCCACCAATGGGTTATATAATCGGCGCTCCATGGCCATCAGTCACAGTGCACCTGCCGCTTTCAAAGATCACATTTCATTCTTTTTTTGTTTGTTTGTGCATTGTAAGCATACATCTTTGTTAGGTACAAATTGATAACAACATATGTGCCCACATTTCTCATTTGACCCCTTCCCCAAATTCCCACCCCGCTCCCTTGCCCACCCTCCCTCTCAAGTTCAGTTTAGTGAGTAACCTTGATATACATTAGGGTGTCCCCCCCCCACATTTCATTCTCAAATAGCTCTCACCTCCTGTTGCAGCAACATCTGTTTTGCTTTCATCTCCCACCTGTTTCTCCTACATGTACCCCTTGGGGCTTCTGTAGAACAATTCTTTTTTTATTGAGACATAATATTTGTACCTCTTTGTGGAGAGCATTGTGGCAATTTAATACATGTACACAATATGTAATAATCTAATCAGGCAAATTCCATCTCTCCAGCCTTTAATCATTTTTATGTGTTGGGAATTTTGTACTCGTCTAATCATTTAGAAGTATAGCATGGGCTGTTTTAACATATAGTCTATTGTGCTAAAGAGAACCAGAAATAATTCTTCTGTGCTATGTTTTGGTGCTCCTTTCTGAACTTCCTTCTGCCCCATGCCTCATGCCCTTCCCAGTTTCAAGTGACTACTATTCCATTCCAGTCTTCTAGAAGATTGACAAGTAAGTTTCCACAAGTAGGGAGAACATGAGGTATCTGTCTTTCTGCACCTGGCTTATTTCACTTAACATTAAAGACCTCCAGTTCCACCCATGTTGCTACAAGTGACAGGATTTCATTCATTTTTATGGCTGAATAATATTCCATTGTGGCAAATTCTATTTACTACATTTTCTTTATTCATTCATCCACTGAAAGGCATCTGGGTTGATTCCATATTTAGGCTATGTGAATTGTGCTGCATTGCATGGGAGTGCAAATATCTTTTTGGTATAAGGATTTCATTTCCTTTGGTTATATAACCAGTAGTAGGATTGTTGAACCTTCTGGTAGTTCTACTTTTAGTTTTTCTTTTTTTTTTTTTTTTTTTTTTTTTTCTTTTTTTTTTTTTTTTTTTTTTTTTTTTTTTTTTTTTTTTTTTTTTTTTTTTTTTTTTTTTTTTTTTTTTTTTGAGCAATCTCCATACTGTTTTCTGTAATGGCTATACTAATTTATATGACCATCAATAGTGCATAAAAATTCCCTTTTCTCTGCATCTTCATCCGCATTTGTTATTTTTTGTCTTTTTGATGATAGTCATCTTAACAGGAATGAGATGGTATTTCATTGTGGTTTTGATTTGCATCTCTTCAATTTATTGGTAAGGCTGAACTTTTAAAAAATGTACTTGGCCATTTCTATGTCTTCTTCTGAGAAGTGTCTATTCAGTCCATTAGTCCATTTTTAATTGGATTTTGTTGTCCAGCTTTTTAGTACCTTATACATTCTGGATATCAATCTTTTGTCAGATGAATAGCTAGCCTGTAAATATTTTCTCCCATTCTATATGTCTTCTCTTATTTCTGTTGATTATTTCCTTTGTTGTGCAGATACTTTAATTTGATTTAATCCCACTTGTCCATTTTGGGGGGTTTTCTTTTTGTTGCCCCTGCCTTTGGAGTCTTATCTAAGGAAAAGTCACTGGTCCTCACTCTCCAGTGTGTTTCTGTACTTCTCGCTGCCTGACACCATCTTTGCTGCCCTCAAAGCTTTAGGGAGAAAACTACATTCTGTCTTTTCTCACAATGGTCCAGTTTACTCTTTATCCTTCAGCCTTCAGGTTAAACATTACTTCATGAGAAGTCTTGTTTGGGTTCTAAATCTACTGCAGTTCTCTATCAGTCAACATCCCAGCAGGAAACACCTGGCACTCTCAAATAGGATGATTAGAGGCAGATTTAAGAAAGGGCTCGTTATGAAAGTGTGGGCAGGTACAGGGGAACCAGAGGGACAGTAGAGAATCCCAGGGCTGTTGCTACCTGGAAGCCTTACCTTAGAGGATTAGGAAGGAGCAGTTGTCAGAACCTGAGAGGGGAAGGCACAATGACAGGGTGCGAGTCAGTCCTCCAGAGGGGCAGCTGGGGAAGAATGACTCACCCACTGGCTGAGCCTTGTTGGAAGCCAGGGGACAAGGTAGTCAGGGATGTGGTTCATGTCCATCAGCCTCTCTGGGGACACAGAGCAGGATGTGGAAAAGGGAGGGTGGGTCCAGAGGGGATGTCTCGGACAATTCTACTGTGATCTGCCAACAGTCATCTCAGTGTGCAATTATCCATCCAGCTGGGTGACTGAGTATCATCCACCCTTCCTACCGACTCTAAGCTCCATAGGGAAGGCTGTCAGATCTGGCTTTTGTACATTTTAGAGTCTCAATAAATGAGTGAATGAACAAATACTCACAGGAAGGCCAGGGCTATAACAGAAAGACATAAAAATGAGAGCAAGAGTGGAACCCAAATGCGCTCTGTGAGGAAGACCTTGTGGGGAGAAGGTCAGAGAACCTGCTCTGAGAACACCGTGAGGGATAGTGAAGGTCTGAAAGGCAGCTGGCTGACAATGCAGGAGGAGTATGCTTACCAGACATTCTCCTCCTCTCCTAAAGGTGCTCCCAGAGGATACTCACATCATGGTGACATCTGGTCTAGGATCACTCTGCTTTCAAAGCAGAAGTCAGAGCTGGGTGTGGTGGTGCATACCTGTAATCCCAGTACTTGGGAGGCTGGGACAGGAGGACCACAGGCTCAAGGCCAGCCTCAGCAACTTAGTGAGATCCTCAGCAACTTAACGAGACCCTGTTTGAAAATTAAAAAGTAAGAAGGGTTGGGTTTGTATCTTAGAGGTAGAATGCTCCTGGATTCAATCCCTAATATCACCCCTCCCCACCAACTCCCCTCCACCCCGCCAACAAAAACAAAGCAAAAGTCAGGACACAGGAAGTAACTACTGCTATTTCCATTCACCTCAATCCTGGTTCATTTGGAAACATCTAATAAGCACTAACACAAATGGGATATTATTCTCTTTCTTCTTCTAGCCTCTAAAAAGACACCTCTCCTGCTCATGCCTTTTTGTCAGAAAATCCATAAAACAGAGGGATCTAGCTTCTGCCAAGTGCTCAGGGTTCTAAGAAGTCTCAAAAAGAATTAACTTCTTTATACTCATTTAAATATGCTTCATACACAGTAGAACTGGGTATCTTTCAGGCTTGGCAGTATTTTCCTTTGGGTTAGGATAATATTAAAAACATAGCATTGTAGGAATATTTTCTAGATATTGCCCTGTTACATATGGCACCAGTTCAACTCTGGAGGCACAAAGCCAAACTTCAGACATCAAATTTAACTACAACATGTCAAATATTAATATTATTTTTATTTGAGACAATGTGGAAGAAGGCTGGCCATTTCCTTTCCTCTCTATACTGTTATAAGCATAGCTACTTTATAATTATACAATTGATTAATTTACTTACTTACTTATTCATTTACTTATTCACTTTTAAACAGGGTCCCTCTGAGTTGCTAAGGCTGGTCTCAAACCTGTGATCCTCCTGTCTCAGACTCCCAAGTACTGAAATTATAGGCATGCACCACTGAACCTGGCTATAATTTGACATTCAATAGATGTTTATTGAACCCCCATAGTGCCACAAATTTGATGCTGGGTACCGAGAAGTAAGACATAGTTCCTGAACCTTGAGGAATTCAATTTACTGGGAACAGATAGTTAGAGCTACATTTATGAGAGAGTGAAGTAAGCATTGTTAGATGTACAGGAACCTTGTACAGTGGGAGACTAGTTTGGGAATCTTTCTAGCAAGTAGTGAAAGGTTTGCTCCTGGAAGATGAGACTGCGGCAGCAAGGCAGACAACATATTGAAGGAGATTCTAGAAGGAGCAGCATGCACCATTCGGGAAGTTGTATGAGAGCTTGGGATACTCCTGGCAGTGTGGACTGATGGATGCTCGGTGTATGTATGTGTTGAGGGAGGAGACTGGTCAGATGCCGAAGAGAGCAGGGCTGGGTGGCAAACTAAGGAGTTCTGAAGGCCCTGGGGTCTACTCAAAGATTTTAAACTAGAAGAATCTCAGATGTGCATTTTAGAAAGGTTACTGTGGCAGCTGTGTGGCTTGATGGGCAATAAGAGAAGGACTCTGAAGATCAGCCAGTAATTTGTTGCTGTATTATAGACAAGGTATTATTTTGGAAACTGAGTATATGGTGCATGAAAATACATAAGGGAAATAAGAACCTCCCCCTTGACAATATGCACTTCTCACTGTGTCAAGGTGGTATTTCAAGGGGAACAGAATATGCCACCCCAAAATATATTGCTTTAGCATGTAGTTTACTTTGAACTGAAGGCAACTGAGAAACAGTAGATATAGGCCTAAGATGGGGATTTGATACTGAGATGAGTCTGTATTAACAGACCATACTAAAATAATCTATGTTTATTAATTTCCCCACACATTTCCTATTCACTTTCCTGTAATTAAGTGCCTCTAGCACAAACCCCATTTTATTTTGTCATGTCATATTTCCAAAGTTCATCTCTCTTTGTTAAAACAGCATACAAGCTTCTGGGTGTAGCACTTTTTTGTATCTTGGTATCTTTTCTATGAAGGCTTCTATGCACATATAAAAATTGAAATATTAGCATTACATAAAATTTGATTTTTTTCCTGTTAATTTGTGTTTGGTCACTTTGGTTCACAGGCCCCAGTCATGGAACCTAAGAGGATAGAAGAGTCTTTCTTCCCCAATATCATGTACAAAAATCTCCTGAGAAGTCATCTTGTTTATATTATTCTTTAAGAGTATATATTTCTAGTGCTGGTAGTTTGCCTCAAGAAGTTTATACTCTAATATGGAATATTTTAGGTTAATTTTGTGTGTCATATGTATTAAGTTAAATTTAAATGTTTATTGAGTGTCTCTGTGCCCAGTACTGTGTTGCATACATTGCATAGTCCCCCAAAAGGAGGCACAGATATAAATGGGCAAGATCAGAAGAAGAGAAATGCAAATTTCCCCCAAATATGGGAAAATGCTTGACTTTGTGTATAGTTATAGAAATGCAAATTAAAATAATGATATACCATTGACACTTTAGCAGCTTGGCAAAAAATCCAAAGTCTGATGAAACTCAGTGTGAGTATGATAGGGAGGTCAGATGCTACACACACTACTAGTAGGAGTGCAAATTTGTGAATGAAAATACTGATCAAAATGACCTTTTGAGCAGTAACTCTACTGCTAGAAACTTATTATAAACACTTGCTCAATCTCACAAAAACATGTAAATGAGGATGTTTATTCTAGCATGATCTACAATAACAAAAAACTAGAAACTACCTAAATTCCCATCACCAGAGAATTGGATGGATAAATTATGGTGTGCCCAAACAGTGAGATAATATCCAGCAGCTAATGAAAAATGTGGCCAACTGATACGTACAAATTCAGGAGATGTCCAAGATCTGCTCAGTAAAAATTTAAAAAGTGAGTTGCAGACCAGTATAGCTATCTTTTTTATATGAAAAAACATGCATGGTTTTTATATACACAGAAAATTTCTTAAGAGTCCAA
>PVLC010048964.1:0-10590 GCA_004027655.1 Graphiurus murinus | reverse complement strand
AGAAGAAGAAGAAGAAGAAGAAGAAGAAGAAGACGACGACCAAGGGACAGAACAGTCACATTCTGTCAAGAGATGGGGGTGGCCAGGACTGACTGGGAGACACCCAGCTCACCTGGCCAGATCCATTCTTCCCACTCCCGTGAAAGTCTTCATTCGAATGGGAAAGAGCGAGCAGGCCCTCTAGGACTGGAAACTGGGCAGCCAAAAGCAGACAGGAGGAAGACCTTTTCAGCTTTTGACTGTTGTACAATATGCATATAACATCTAATTTTAAAATAAAATGTAATTTTAAAAATTGACCTAAAATGCAAATATGGTCATTCTTCCCCATGCTCAAAATGCTTGGGTAGCCCATCTGCCACCGAGTTAAAATCCAAATTCGTTCACATGTCAATTAAAGCCCCAGGCGTACTTCTTCAGCCTCTTCACCACCATGCACCTCAAACCTGGTGTCAAGACATGTGAAGTCTGGAGCGACGGGGCACACCTGTCACCGTGTACTTGGGAGGCTGAGGCAAGAGGGTTGCAGGTTTGAGGCTAATGTGGAAATTTAGAGAGACCCTGGCTCCAAATAAAAATCAAATTAAAAGAATGGGCTGTGGTGATAGCTCAGAGGCAGAACATCCCTGGGTTCAATACCCAGTAGCACATACTCAAAAGGACACGAAGCACTGAAAAGCGAATGCATTCCCTAAGGAACTTCCTTCTCGCATGCTTGTAACCCCAATACTTGTGAGGCTGAGGCAGGAGGATCGCAGGTTCAAGGACAGCCTCAACAGTTTAGTGAGACTCTCAGCATCCTAGTGAGACTCTATTTTTTTTAAAAAAATTTGAAACAGACCCTATTTATTTATTTATTTTGTGGTACTAGGAATTGAACCCAGAAGCATTCTAACTCCAAGCTATACACCCAGACTGATTTTATTTCTTTTTTGGAAACAGGGTCTCACTAGGTTGCTGAGAGCCCCACTAAATTGCTGAGGCTGTTCTCGAGCCTGTGATCAAAGAGACCTTATTAAAAAAAAAAAAAAAAAAGCCGGGCGTGGTGGTGCACGCTTGTAATCCCAGCATTCGGGAGGCTGAGACCAGAGGATCTGGGTTCGAGGTCAGCCTCAGCTACCTAGTGAGGCACTCCGCAACTTAGTGAGACTCGGTTTCAAAAATAAAGAATAAAAAATAGGGCTGGGGGTATAGCTCGGAGGTAGAATGCCCCTGAGTTCAATCCCCAGTACCACAAAAAAAAAAGGAGGTTCCTTTGCTACCTGACACTGTGCTCATGAAGCCATTTTGTATTGGGCATCTGGTTTTTATATCTGCCAGCCCATTTTCTAGAATGCAAAGCTTCTCTCTCCCCTCTTACTTTTTTTTTTTTTTTTTTTTTTTTTTTTGCGGTACTGGGGATTGAACTCAGGGGCATTCTAGCTCCAAGCTATACCCCCAGCCCTATTTTTTTTTTATTCTTTATTTTGAAACTGAGTCTCACTAAGTTGCGGAGTGCCTCACTAGGTAGCTGAGGCTGGCCGTGAACCCGGATCCTCTGGTCTCAGCCTCCCGAATGCTGGGATTACAAACGTGCGCCACCACGCCCGTCTTCCCCTCTTACTTTCTTCCTGGTGAATTCTTTACTCTTCAGGATCCAGTTAAAGCAGGGTGTGGTAGTGTATGCCTACCTAGTAATCCCAAGTACTGGACAGGCTGAGCCAGGACGGTCACAAATTAGAGACCAGCATGGGCAACAAACCAAATGTACTAAGACTGTCTCAAAAAAAAAAAAATTTTTTTTTCCTGTGGTACTGGGGATTGAACCTAGGGGCATTCTATACTCCCAGCCCTATTTTATTTTTTATTTTGAAACAGAGTTTCACTAACTTGCTGAGGGCCTTGATAACTTGCTGAGGCTGGCCATGAGCCTGTGGCCCTTATGTCTCAACCTCCCAAGTACTAAGATTACAAGCATGCACCACTATGCTCAGCTTCAAAAATTTTAAAAGGGCTAGGGATATAGTTCAATGGTAGAGCACCTGCCTAGCATGTATGAGGACCTAGGTTCAATATTGAATACCAACCTCCCCACCCCTCCCAAAAGATCCAGTTAAAATAACCTCTCCCAGCCAGGTGTGGTAGCACATGCCTGTGATCCCAGTACTTGGGAGGCTGAGCAGGAGGGTTGTAGGTTCAAGGACAGCCTCAGCAAGTAGTGAAACTCTCATCCACTTATGAGACCCTGTTTCAGAAAGAGGGAAAAAATAAAGCTGAAGGTATAGCTTGGAGGTAGAATGACCCAGGGTACTGCTAAAATAATAATAGCCTCTCCCAACTCCTTTACTCTTTTGAGAACAGCTGAGGACCTCCTCTGAGTCACCCCAGAGTAGTAGAGTGATTGTGTGACTGAACTCTGATGCCAGACTCTGTGGGTTTAGATCCTGTATCCGTCACTTACCAGTTGGTAGCCTTGGGCACATTTCTTAACTTCTGAGCTTCAGTTCCTCTTTTGTAAAATGGGATTCAAATAGCGCCTGTCTCAGAAGGATAGTATTCATTCACCAAATATTTACTGAGTAGTTTTTGGCTTTGGTGCCGGCGGTTGAACCCAGTGGCATTCTACCTCTGAGCTATATACCCCAGCTCTTTTTATTTATTTTATTTATTTATTTATCTTGGTACTGGGGATTAAACTCAAGGGTGTTCTACCTCTGAGCCACACCCCCAGCCCTATCATATTTTTTATTTTTATTTTTATTTTTTATTTATTTATTTTTTTTGCGGTACTAGGGATTGAACTCAGGGGCATTCTACCTCCGAGCTATACCCCCAGCCCTATTTTTTTTTCTTTATTTTGAAACAGGGTCTCACTCAGTTGCAGAGGGCCTCACTAGGTAGCTGAGGCTGGCCTCGAACCCGGATCCTCCAGTCTCAGCCTCCCAAATGCTGGGATTACAAGCATGCGCCACCACGCCCGGCTCATATTTTTTATTTGGAAACAGGGTCTTACTAAGTTGCTGAGGCTATACTCAAACCTGTGATCCTCCTATCAGCCTCCCAAGTACTAGGATTACAGGAATGTGTCACCATGCCCAGCTACTTTTTAAATTTTGAAACAAGGTTTTTATTGGGGCATGATGGCACATGCTTGTAATCCCAGTACTTGGAAGGCTGAGACAGGAGGATCACAGATTTGAAGCCAGCCTTGGCAACTTAGCGAGGTCCTCTGCAACCTAGTGAGATCCTGTTTCCAAAAATAAGAAAAAAAAAATCAAGTTTGAGGTACAACTTGGAGGTAGAATGCCTCTGAGTTCAATCCCCAGTACCAAAAAAAAGAAAGAAAGAAACAAGGTTTTTGCTAAGTTGCTGAAGCTGCAATCGTACTGGAATTACAGATGCGCAGCACCACACTCAGCTTACTGAGAATTTTTGTATGTCAAAATAGACAAAATTCCTGCCCTAGTGGAACGTAGATTAAATTGCAGTTGAGGGGTTTGTAATCTATAGCCTCTGGACCATATTTACCCACCAATTTTGTAAATAAAGTCTTACTGGAATACAACCATACCCTTTCTTTTTTTTGTACTAGGGATTCAACCTAGGGACATTCTACCTCTGAGCTACACCCTAAGCTCTTTTTGTTTTGAAACAGGGTCTCACTAAGTTGCTAAGGCTGGCCTCAAACCTGTGATTGATCCTCCTGTCTCAGCTTCCCAAGTACTTGGATTACAGGCAAGCACCACTATGCCTAGCTCACACACACACACCCCCCGCCATTAACATTTTGTCTATGTCTGCTTTTGTCCTACAATGGTTGAGTGGTTGAGACATAGACTAGAAGACCTTCAGAGTAAAAAATATTTTGTGGTTGTTGTTGTGTTTTGAACCCAGGCCAAGCTACACCCACAGCCTTATTCTTTTTTTTTTTTTTTTTTTTTTTTTTTTGCAGTACTAGGGATTGAACTCAGGGGCATTCTACCTCCGAGCTATACCCCCAGCCCTATTTTTTATTCTTTATTTTGAAACAGGGTCTCCCTAAGTTGCGGAGGGCCTCACTAGGTAGCTGAGGCTGGCCGCAAACCCGGATCCTCCGGTCTCAGCCTCCCAAATGCTGGGATTACAAGCATGCACCACATCACACCCAGCTCTTATTCTATTTTTTATTTTGAAACAGGGTCTCACTAAATTGTTAAGGCTGGTCTAGAACTTGGAATCCTCCTGCCTCAGGCTCCCAAGTACTAGGACCACAAGTGTGCATTACTGAGCCCAGTAGATGCCAGCATTAATATTACTGCATACCATTACTATAACACTCAGCAGAGTCTTAGTAAACTTTTGGATGAATAAAACAGTGAGGAGGGGTGCAGCAGTACATGCCTGTAATCTCAGTACTTGAGAGGCTGAGATAGGAGGATCGCAGTTTTGAGGCCAGCCTCAGCAACTCACTGAGACCTTGTTTCAAAATAAACAATAAAAAGAGCTGGGGGTATAGCTCAGAAGTAGAATGCCCTTGGGTTTAATCCCCAGGGCCAAGTAAAATAAAATAAAATAATGAGATAAAAAGAAAGCAGAAGTTGGAGTCTAGAAGTCCCAGAAGGAAGAGTTTGCAGAAGGTGGAAGTGGTCAGCTATATTAAGAGATAAATCTAGAACTGGAGAAAGATAGTCAGATCTGGTAATCAATCAGATGAAGTGACCTCTCCCAGAAGCAGCTGTGTGGAGGGGTGAGAATAGGAGTGAGTGAGACCGTGGTGGGTTAGGAGAGAATCAAGATGAGAAAGAAGAGATGGAAAAGTAGAGATTATACTTGATGTGACAACAAGAATCTAAACAAAAATGAACACACTGAGCCACGTGGTGGTGCACCCCTGTAATCCCAGTACTTGGGAGGCTGAGACAGGAGGATTGCAGGTTTGAGGACAGCCTCAGCAAGTAGTGAGATTCTCAGCAACCTAATGAGACCCTGTTCCAAAATAAAAATAAAATAGGGCTGGGGGTGTAGCTTGATAGAATACTCCTAGGTTCAATGCCCAGTACACCCCCCCCCCACACACACACACAGCCTCCTACCTGACTTTTTAAAAATGACAGGTTTACCAGGCATGGTGATGCACACTTGTACCCAGTTTTTGTTTTTGTTTTTGTTTTGTGTGGTACTGGGGATTGAACTCAGAGGCATTCTACCTCGGAGCTATACTCCCGGCCCTATTTTTTATTCTTTATTTTGAAACAGGGTCTCACTAAGTTGCAGAGGGCCTCACTAGGTAGCTGAGGCTGGCCTCGAACCTGGATCCTCTGGTGTCAGCCTCCCAAATGCTGGGATTACAAGCATGCGCCACCACGTCCAGCTCTGTACCCAGTATTTGAGAGGCTGAGGCAGAAGGATCTCAGGTTGGATGATACCCTTGGCAAGTAATAATACTCTCATCAACCTAGTTAGACCTGTTTGAAAATAAAAATGTCCCTGGGTTCAATCCCCAGTACTACAACAAAACAAAACAAACAAACAAGAACACTCAAAATGTAAGGTTTGTTGAAATATTGGGATATATAATATATTTAACTTTTTTTTTCTTTTTGGTAGTGCTGGGGATTGAACCTAGGGGTATTCTACCTCACCAGTCCTATTTTTTTTGGGGGGGGGGGTGGTACTTGGGATTGAACCCAGAGGCATTCTACCTCTGACCTATATCCCCAGCCCTATTTTTTATTTTTAAACAGAGTCTCACAAAGTTGAGGAGGGTCTCATGAAGTAGCTCAACAGAATTTAACACAAGTCCCACATGCAAGTGATCCGTGGGTGTGTGTGTGCGTGTGTGTGTGTGTGTGCGTGCGTGTGTGTGTGTGTGTCTCAGAATCAATCTTTGTTGTTTTGTTTGTTTGGTTGGTTGGTGGTACTGGGCCTCCCTGAGTCAACCTTTGGGAAGCTAACACAGTCTTCATTTGTCCTTCCTGAATGAGTTTCAACCTTGATCAGCCACACTGGCTCCACCAGTTTAACTGCAAGTGCATGCCAAGGTGCATGCTGCTACCGCAAAGGAGGCACCTCCCTCATAGAACCTGGACTTTGAGTTCCTGAGCAAGGTTCCGGATGTGACCCTTACTCTCTGTGTGGCCTTAATTGAGTCACTTTGCTTATCTGGGCCCATTTTCTCATCTTCAAACAGGTGGTTCCTTATTGTCCTTTGAATCATAGTATTCTATGACTTTATATTACTGTTGAACTCAGGGGCCCGCCCAGGCTGTTAGCTGACACCAGCATGCCCAAAGGGCTTGGGGCAGGGACCCTTCTCACTGATGTTGTGGGGCAAAATGCACTTTCAGAGGGCAAGACTGGAGTCCAGGATGGCTTATCATGAATTTACTCAGTGAGTGTTAGAGGAAACACTGCCGCCAGAGTGACTGACACTGAAGAAGGAGGGGTGATATGGAGTGGGCAATCTAGAGAAAATGGAATGAATATAAGCAGATAAGCAATTACCTAAAGGGCAGAGAAGTCAGGACAGAGGAAGGGAAGGGTATAGCACCAGCCTAGGTAAGGAGAGGCAAGAGAGGCCTTCCAGGAGGAAGTGATAGCCAACTGAGGCTTGTTTACCCCTCCTGACTCTAGAAGCTGCCTGGCCTGCATCTCCTGCTACATTTCATTTGCTTTTCTTCATTTCCTGTTTTTCTATTCCTTCCTTCAATGCATTTACCCCAAGTCTTTGTGCAGCTTGGGATCTGTGGGAGGACCATGGGCAATCTGCTCAGATCCTTTGATCATCTCACCCACCATCACCTCCATAACCACCCTCACCATCTCCAGCACTGTCAACCCTGACTACCATCACTACTTCCACCATCATCGCCACTATGAGCACCACCTCTGTCATCGTGAAAAGATCATACAATGGAAGCCAGAAGTGGTGATGCATACCCATAATCCCAGTACTTGGGAGGCTGAGACAAGAGGATCACAGATTCCAGGTCAGCCTCAGCAACTTAATGAGGCCCTCAGCAACTTAGCAAGACCCTGTTTCAGCATTAAAAATAAAAAGGGGCAAGGATGTAGCCCAGAGGTAGTAAAACGGGGGTGTTTCCTCTTTTAGGGTTCTTGTCCAGTGGATTTCATGAACAAAGTACAAGGACAAGCGAAGGGTAGAGAAATATGAATGTTTAAGTCAGGGAAAGACAGAAGACAAAGCAGCTCCCCTCCACACACACACAAGGAGTGCAGAGTCCTGGAAAGAGAGAAACCTCGAAGCTCTTGGGAAGTGGGCTTTTAAACCTTACTGGGGGGTTCTGTCTGCCATTTTATGATTGGTGAGAATTGGATTTGAGGGAACCAATGATGTTTGCACAATTGATCCTCAATTTGAATGATCATCTGTGGGCTGGTCAGGGCCCTGATTTCTTGGTGCCCATCCATCTCTCACTTTCCTGTTTACCTCCTCTAACACTGCAGAAAGGGGGATGCAGATGGCCTTTTCCTTCCTGTTCCCAAGTCCTCTGCCCTGCCTCATGTTCCCCCTCTGATGATGTGACTCTAGCTGCTATTAGGGAAATGGGGCAATGACTGCACTAACTGCTTCAAGCTGGTAGGGGGCGCTGTCAGAGTAAGGCAGTTTAGGGTCTCATCAGAGGTGGATGATTTAGAGGATCATGGAAGAAGGAATTCTTCATATGATGTTTTGTTTGTATAACCATCTGGAGCTGGAAGACTGAAGGAGTCTGATTATCTTGGCTCAAAGTCATTCATGGTGGTTACGTGGGCATCTACATGAAAAACTGATACATTAGTACATTATACAATAACCCAAATATCTTGCCATAATTTTTTTTTTATAATCCTTTAGCTAGGGCCATCTACCTGTTAACATTTTAAATTGAAGGCCAGGTAGCCAACCCATTTGCAATAGGCCATGAGTCACTATATATAACATTGTGAAGTGAAGTTTTTGTGACACAAAGCCTGAAAAAAACCAAACACGTTGTTGTTTTTTTGTTTTTGTGGTGGTACTGGGGATGGAACTCAAGAGGCATTCTACCGCTGAGCTATACCCCCAGCCCTATTTTTTTATTCTTTATTTTGAAACCAGGTCTCACTCAGTTGCGGAGTGCCTCACTAGGTAGCTGAGGCTGGCCGCGAACCCGGATCCTCCGGTCTCAGCCTCCCAAATGCTGGGATTACAAGCATGCGCCACCACGCCTGGCTCAAGCATGTTGTTTTTAACTTAGCTTAAATAGTTGGGTTTTTGTTGTTGTTGTTGTTGTTTGTTTGTTTGTTTTGTCCCTAGGATTTTGGACAAGACTCAAATCCTCTAGGAGTTTACAGGAATAGGAATTTCCACGTTTTGTAGTGTCCGATGGTCCTGGATCTGTAAAATGTCAAGAACAACACATCACATTTAACTTTACAATATCTTATAAGGATGTAACTGGAGGGAGGCTTTGGGCATTGGTGCCATATCTTATTTCTTTTGTAAGTTTTTTTTACGGTACTGGGGATTGAACTCAGGGGCATTCTACCTCTGAGCTATACCCCCAGCCCTATTTTTTATTCTTTATTTGGAAACAGGGTCTCACTAAGTTGCGGAGTGCCTCACTAGGTAGCTGAGGCTGGCCACGAACCCGGATCCTCCAGTCTCAGCCTCCCGAATGCTGGGATTACAAGCGTGTGCCACCATGTCCGGTGTTCTTTTGTGAGTTTAAAGGTAGAAGTTCTATAGAAACAGCTTTAGTACAGTTCCTTTTTGGTACTCCTGAAATGGCACTTTGCTTCTGGTTATACTGTTCTGCTCGGTATTCAAGACCAAGCATGTAGCCCTATTTTGGGCAAACATAAGTTTTTAAAACATGTTTGTGGTTAAAGTCAGTCAAGTCTCCTCAGGGTTACTCTTAAAGACTCGGTGAGGCTTTACCTCTACCAGTTGTGCCATCTGCTAGGACAGGTCACGGTCTTGATGACCATTTGGTTCTTTTGAAGTATAGAGGACATTTTCCTCTCTGATGACCCTACTTTTGCAGAGTATGTGCTGGTGGCTCCCAGTCCCTGGAACCTTCATGATCCTGCTTTGGGAGGTCAGATGATTCACCATAGTTTTAGGGATCTTTAGTGAGGTTCTTCCCTGGGTCCTATTTGACCTTGGAGGATTAGGGCCAAAATATTGACGGTTTCTCCTTAGCCCTCTTATCTCCTAATTGTTTTCTAAATCTCAGTTGTTGAAAACCCAGAAGGTCAATTTCACCAATCCTTTTAAACTGTCTTGTAGATGAGGGCTATTATCTCAAAACACTGTGTGTTGTACTTCTGTTAAACGGTAATATACAACAGCTACACAGTTTTATAAGAAAAACACAAAACAGAATTATCAGGAATAGAACATCCTATTTGTATCTTTGCATAAAGAAGATGGTCATATTGCAATTAGGAACCTATAAACCTGGGAAGGCTATCCCTATTTCATTTTGTTTAGATGCCATTAACTCAGTAAAGTGTTTTCTTACATTTTATATTTTGAAAGTCCTATACATTTTGGGAACACAAATGTCTAAAACATTATTGTCAATAGACAGCAGGAAATTATCTTTTTTTTTCTTTGTGGTACTGGAGATAGAACCCAGTGGCATTCTACCTCCAAGCACAGCCCCAGCCCTAGTTTTTATTCTTTATTTTGAAATGGTCTCACTAAGATGTGGAGGGCCTCACTAAGCAGCTGAGGCTGGCCGAAAACCTGGATCCTCCAGTCTCAGCCTCCCAAATGCTTGGATTACAAGCATGCCCCACCACTCTTGGCTCGGAAATTATCTTAATAAAATATAAAATTTTGCTCTCTAGGCTTGTTTTTGTAAAAATTTACCAAAAGCAGATCAATATCTTAAGAAAACCTAATTGTTTTATACATAGAATCAATGCATTTAATGTGATTCTTAAAAACTCTCTTTATTCAGCCGGGCGTGGTGGCGCACGCTTGTAATCCCAGCATTTGGGAGGCTGAGACCGGAGGATCCGGGTTCGCGGCCAGCCTCAGCTACCTAGTGAGGCACTCCGAAACTTAGTGAGACCCGGTTTCAAAATAAAGAATAAAAAATAGGGCTGGGGGTATAGCTGGGAGGTAGAATGCCCCTGAGTTCAATCCCCAGTACCGCAAAAAAAAAAAAAAAAAAATTCCTCTTTCTTGTAACCAACATTAGTACACATCAAAATTTCTTTTATATATCTTATCCTTTACAAGTCACTTGCAACTTCCTCAAACCCTCTGCAACTTGCTTAACCCTCTGATTTTTTTTTTCCTCATTTTTCTTTTCTCCTATGGGATTACTCAGTCATTTAGAACAAAAATCTTGTCATACAAAATTCTTTTCTACCTAAAAGAATTTCCTTCTTTTTTTTTTTTTTTTGGTACTGTGAATTTTAAAACCCAGGGGCCTTCTACTTCTGGGCTACACCCCAGACCTATCTTTTTTATATTTTATTTGGAAATAGGGTCTTACTAAGTTTTTGAGAGACTCATTAAGTTGCTGAGGCTGGCTTTGAACCTGCAATTCTCCTATCTCAGCCTCCCAAATGCTGGGATTACAAGAATGTGCCACCACGCCTGGCTATTTTTTAACTTTCTTAATTATAATG
>PVLC010048963.1:0-10544 GCA_004027655.1 Graphiurus murinus | reverse complement strand
AGCCTCTTTGAAAAGATACCCAAGAGTGGTATAGCTGGATCATATGGTGAATCCATTCCCAGTTTTCTAAGGAATCTTCACACTGATCTCCACAGCAGCTGAACTACTTTGCAATCCCACCAACTGTGTAGAAGAGTTCCTATTTCCCCACATCCTCGCCAACATTTGTTGTTATTTGACTTCTTGATGATTGCCATTCTAATTGGGGTTAGATGGAATCTCAATGTAGTTTTGATTTGCAGCTCCCTAATTGCTAATGATGTTGAATATTTTTTCATGTATCTATTGGCCATTTGTATCTCTTCTTTTGTGAAGTGTCTATTCAATTTGGTTGCCTATTTCTTGATTGGGTTGTTTCTCTAGTGTAAAGTCTTTTAAGTTCTTTTTGTATTCTAGATATTAATCTTCTATCAGAGGAAGAGCTAGTAAAGATCTTCTCCCATTCTGTAGGCTTTTTTTTTTTTTTCTTGCGGTACTGGGGATTGAACTCAGGGACATTCTACTTCCGAGCTATACCCCCAGCCCTATTTTTTATTCTTTATTTTGAAACAGGGTCTCACTAAGTTGCGGAGTGCCTCACTACGGTAGCTGAGGCTGGCCGCGAACCCGGATCCTCTGGTCTCAGCCTCCCAAATGCTGGGATTACAAGCGTGCACCACCACGCCTGGTTCTCTTTAGACTCTTGATGATTTCCTTTGATGTGCAGAAACTTCTTAGTTTAATGACATCCCACTTATTAATTCTTGCTTTGATTTCCTAAGCTTTTGGGAGTCTTAGCAAGACCCTCTTTCAAAATAAAAATAAAAAGGGCTGGGGGCGTAGCTCAGAGGTACAATTTGGGTTTTGCTCTGGGTTCAACCCCCAGTACCAAAAGGCAGCAAGTTCTCCTTATCCTTCACATCACGACATCTCCCCTGTTACTAACGGCCTAGCACCTTACTTTAGTGTGGTATGTTCATTACAATTAGTGAACTTTTATTGATACATTATTAATTTGAATACTGCCAATACTTTATTCAGATTTTCCTGATTTTTACTTAATGTCCCATTCCTGTTCCAGGATTCCACCCAGGGCACCACATTATATTTAACCGTTCTGTCTCCTCAGTCTCCTCTTGGCTGTGACGGTACCTCAGCCTTTCCTTGTTTTTGACAACCTTGAGTGTTTTGAGGAGTCCAGTTGGCTGTTTTGTCCTCAGCTGAGGTGAGTCTGGAGTTTTTCTCAGGAGTCAACTGGGGTTACATGTTTGGGGAGGAAACCACAGAGGTAAACTGCCATTCCTGAGCCAGGCGTGGTGGCACACGCTTGTAATCCCAGCATTCGGGAGGCTGAGATCAGAGGATCCGGGTTCACGGCCAGCCTCAGCTACCTAGTGAGGCACTCCGACACTTAGTGAGACCTGGTTTCAAAATAAAGAATAAAAAATAGGGCTGGGGGTATAGCTCGGAGGTAGAATGCCCCTGAGTTCAATCCCCAGTACTGCAAAAACCCCAAAAAAACAAAAACAAAAAAACCCCCAAACTACCATTCCCATCACATCATGTCAAGGTGACTTGTCACCATCGAGGTCGGCCTTGATGCCCTGATGGCTTTCACCAACTGTAACTTCCCCCTTCCAGCCCTATCCACTTTGGAAGGAAGAGTAAAGAGTTATCATGTGTGTGTATGTGTGTGTACTACTGGGGATTGAACCCAGGGGCATTCTATCTCTGAACTGCACCCCCAGTCCTTTTTGTTTTTGTTTTAAACAGGATCTTACTAGATTGCTGAGGGTCTTGCTAAGTTTTCTAAGTTGCTGAGGCTCGTCTTGAACCTATGATCCTCCAATCTCAGCTTCCCAAGTGCTGAGATTACAGGCATGTGCCACCATGCCTGGCTGCTCCCCTCCTCTTCCTTTTTTTTTTTTTGTACTGGAGATTGAACCTGGGCATTCTACCTCTGAGCTACACCCCAGGCCTTTTAAAAAATTATTTATCTATTTACTTATTTATTTTTGTGATACTGGGGATTGAATCCAGGGGCATTTTACCTCTGAGCTACACTCCCAGCCCTATTTTTTATTTTTTGAAATAGGGTCTCACTTGGTTGATGAGAGCCTCACTACTTACTGAGGCTGGCCTAGAACCTGTGATCTTCTAGTCTCAGCCTCGCAAGTACCACCATGCCCAGCTTCCCAGCTTCCCAGCTTCTTCCCCCTCCTCCTTTTTTTTTTTTGGTACTGAGGATTGAGCCCAGGGGAATTCTACCTGTGAGCTATACCCTAGGCCCTTTTTTATTATTTATTTGTTTGTTTGTTTTGTAGTACTGGGAATTGAATCCAGAGGCATTCTACCTCTGAGCTACACCCCTAGCTCTATTTTTTATTTTTATTTTGAAACAGGATCTCACTAGGTTGATGAGAGTCTCACTACTTACTGGAACTGGCCTTGAACCTGTGATCCTCCTGTCTCAGCCTCCCAAATACTAGGATTACAGACAGGTGCCACCATGCCTGGTTGCTCCCCCTTTTGGAGGGCAGAGTATCTACACAAATCATTTGAAGTTCTTCTGCATGGAATATTTATCTCTTTTCCACCACTTATTTATTTATGCAATCATTAAAATCAGTACTATCTAATACCACCTTACTTTGTTGCTCTAATTTTTCTCTTTGATTTGGCTTTTGCATCCCTTGGACATGCTCCATCACTGTGAGCTGGTGCTTCTGTCTCCTTTCCTTCCGGACACTACACGATGCTGCAGGTTCATCTTGGATACTCCCTGTCCCAATTCCAGAGTCAGCACTCTATGACTTGTTGATACTTGGATTGTTTCCAGGGTTTCCCCCCACTATTTCTAAACAAAGCTGTAATGAACATCCTTGAGAACACACAAATGGCTGATGATTTCATCCGAGTTATAAAAAGGCAGAAACTGGAACTTAGACAAAGCTATTAAAAGGATTTAGACCAAACTTTCTCTGTCTAGCAGGTCCATTTGCATTTAGGACTGGGATTTGTGGGGTTAGTGGAATTGGGTAATGTGACTCTCTCTATAGCTCTATTTGCATATAAGATGAGATTTTGCAAGCCTGAATATAAAAACATGTCTTAGCTGACCACACCAAATATTGGTGAGGATGTACAGCAATCAAATGCTCATTGCTGGCAGGAATGCAAAATGGTACAGCCACTTTAGAAAAGTTTGAACTTTTCTTTCTTTCTTTCTTTCTTTCTTTCTTTCTTTCTTTCTTTCTTTCTTTCTTTCTTTCTTTCTTTCTTTCTATTTTTTCTTTGTGGTATTGGAGGTTAAACCCAAGAGCAGGTTACCTCCGAGCTACACCTCAGCCCTATTTTATTTTTAAAACGGTATTTTATTTTTTGAAACAGTATTTCACTAAGTTGCTGAGGCTGGCCTCAAACCTGCAATCCTTCTGCCTCAGTCTCCCAAGTACTGAGATTACACATGTGCACCAACATGCCTGGCTGAGTTTGGAAGTTTCTAAGTTAACCATACATTTTCCATATGACTTACAATTCTAGTCTCAGATTATTTATTTAAGAAAAATAAAAGAAGCTGGATGAAGTGGTGCTGCTATGAGACTTCTAAGCAATATAATCTTATGGGACCACTGTAATGTACGTAGTTTGTCATTGACTGAAATGTCCTTATGTCTTGAATGCCCATATTGCTAAATTTTTCTCCAGAAAATTTTGGTGTGTGTGTGTGTGTGTGTGTGTGTGTGTGTGTGTGTATGTGTGTGTATGTGTGTGTGTGTGTGTGTGTGTGTGTGTGTTGTGGGGATTGAATCTAGGAACATTCTACCTCTGAGCCACACCCCAAGTCCTATTTTATTTTGAAATAGGGTATCACTAAGTTGCTGAGACTGGCCTCAAGCTTGGGATCCTCCTGTCTCAGCCTCCCAAGTGCTGGGATTACAGGTGTGCACCATCACACTTGGCTCTCTAGGTTGCCTTTTAAGGAAAGGCAGGAAGTGTTATGTGCTTTAGGAGTGCTTACTCCTAGAGTGAATGGGGTGGGGGTGTTTCCCTGTCTAAATGTCACATTGGAAGGGATAATTCAAGTCCTGTCTCCTTTTCTAAATGTCTCATTGGAAGGGATGGTTCAAGTCCATTTCCCACTCACGTCAGGCCTAGGATTTCAGAAGCTAAAAATCCTAGTAGTTGGAACACAATTCAGAAAGTCCTGGGTTTACATTCTAGCTCTTTCGCTCATCAGCTCTGTGCAACTCTGGACACCTTTGTCTAAATCTCTGTAAGCTTCGATTTTCTCATCTGCAAAATGAACCTTCCACCAATGCTTCACTCCGAGGGTTGTGTGAGGGTTAAGACCGTACACGTGAGGTGCTTCACTGAGTGCTGGGCTTGGTAAGTGGCTCTGATTTTTATTCTACCAGGTCAGCAGTACTCAGAGCAACACACTCCCATGTGAACACAGAGATGCCACGGGTCTGCGGGGTCAGTCATTACAGCTCGATAGTCACCTGCGAAGATTTCCTATCTGACTGAGGTGCCCCACCCAGGTACCAGTTAACTGGACTTTAAAAGACCCTAAATATGCGTTTATTAATTTTTGTTGTGGTACTTGGGATGAAACCCAGGGGTGCTCTATTACTGAGCTACATCCCCTGCCCTTTTTTTTTTTTTTTTTTTAAATTTTGAAACGGGTCTTGCTAAGTTCCTGAAGGTCTCACTTAGTTGCTAAGGCTGTCCTTGATCCTTCAATCCTATCTCAGTCTCCCAAGTACTGGGATTACAGGCATGTGAAGCCATGCCTGGCTTTATTTTTTGTTTGTTTGTTTGAATTCAGAGTCTCATTGAGTTGCCCAGGCTGGCCTTACATTTTCAATCCTTCTGCCTCAGCTTTCAGAGTAATTATATTAAAAATTCTTATATAATAAATATATGTATTTATATCTTATATATGTAAATATAAATAGAAATGTGTGCATATACATATAAATATATACATTTGTAAATTTTTCTCCTAGGAAGGAACAAGGATTTTCCCACACTTCCCTAAACAAAACCAGCTGGAGAGATTTAGCTCAAACTCTTCAAAAATAATTCACTTCTTAGAATGAGGGGGTAGCTCAGTGGTAGAGTGCTTGCTTAGCATGCGGGAGACCCTGAGTTCAATTTCCAGCACTGCAGAGACAACAGAAAACAATTCACCTCTGCACTTGGGCCAGATCTGTAATATTTCAACCCCCAAGTATACCTGGAGTGTGAGTCTGAAAAATCACAAGTGATTGGAAGAGGGTCAGAGGGAGGTCGTCCTGAGCCTGAGCATGTTTCTGGAGGTGGCAAGTTCTGAGTGTTTGCCTGCGCTTTTTAAAAAACTAAAATGCAAATAGAGCCATTATTTTACCTGAAACTCAGACATGAGATGCTCTGCCTCCGCTCTCTTCACATACTTCATATTGTGCACACCGACTTCTCACATCTGTTCTTATCGTCCCAAGGTCCCCAGACCCAGCAATCACACCTCAGCAGTTCTTTAAACTCAACACCAAAGAAAGTGCTGCTCCCTCCCACTCCCACCCACCCTCCCCACCTCGGGGCGAGGTGTCTGCAGCAGGAACCCCTGATCTGCAAAGCCTGAGTTGCGATGAGAACAGCTCCTGAAGGCTGATCCGTGACCTGAGGTTTCACCCACTCCTGGCCAGATGAGCTACATAGGAACAGCATAGTTTTTGGAAAACTAAATGTACTGTATTCCTGTGTGTGTGTGTGTGTGTGTGTGTGTGTGTGTGTGTGTGTGTGTAATGTTGGGGATTGAACCCAGGGTCTTATACATGCTTGGCAAGTGCTCTCCCACTGAGCCACACCCCAGCTCTGTATTCTACTTTTAATTCTTTTTTATAATTTATTTTTATACTTAGCTCATTGTAATTATACATTCTAGTGACAAAATGATACAAACATACATGCATACTTCATTTGGTGTATTTCCCTCCGTATCACTTTTTTATTTTTTGGTGGTACTGGGAATTTAACCTATGGTCCTTCTATCCTGAGCTACACCCTCAGCTGCCCTTTAAATTTCTGTTTGTTTTGAAACGGTCTTGCTATGTTGCTAAGAGCCTTGCTAAATTGCTGAGGCTGGTTTTGAACCTGTGATCCTCTTGTCTCAGGCTCCCAAGTACTGAGATTATAGATGTACACCACCATGCCTGGCTTTTGTATCACTTTTAACTCAAATTACATTCTCTTTTGGTTTTTGTTTTCAGATATTCTTTCATGGTATTTAATTAAAATACATGGAAGTTAAGTGTGTGTGTGTGTGTGTGTGTGTGTGTGTGTGTGTGTGTTGCTGGGCATTGAGTCTAGGAGTATTCTACCTCTGAGCTACACACCCTCCCAGCCCTCTTATTTTTTTATTTTAAAACAGGTTCTCACTAAGTTGCTTAGGCTGTCTTTGAAAACCCATGATCCTCCTGTCTCAGCCTCCCAAGTACTGAGATTACTAATATACTATTCTTACTTGGCAAAATTAGATATTGACAAATTTGCACTGGTCAAAATGCATTTTGAGATTTTCCTGGTCTGCAAACTCCAGAAGTCTGAGACCCACCTGGAAAAGGAGCGGAGTGCACGAACCCAGGATATATGATTGAGCGGAGTAGCTGCCGGAGCAGGCTCGAGCTCTGTTCATCCTAACACAACACTCCTTCCGGCAATCTTGCTTCTATTTGATGGATGAGAAGAGTGGAGCTTCTAGAGGTTAAGTGACTCGCCCAAGGGCACTCCCCTAGCAAGAGGGAAAGGAAAGGCTGGGATTGGAACCCACCCCACCTGAAAATAGATCCAGGCTTTCCTCGTCCACCTGACGGTGCCTATTCCTAAATTCACGCACACAAGAGGAGATTCAGAAAAATATCTAAACTGAAGTAGATGCAGAACCTTATTCAAAAGCCACCCATGAGCTGAGTATGGTGGGGTATGCCTGTAATCTCAGTTCTTGGGAGGCTGAGGCAGGAGGACTGCAGGTTCAAGGCCAGCCTCAGCGGCCTAGTGAAACTCTCAGCAACCTAGCGAGACCCTGTTTCAAAATAGAAATAAAATCGGGCTGGGGTGTAGCTTGGAGGTAGAATGCCCATGAGTGTACACACACACACACCATGAATAAGTACATTCATAAATCAAGAGCAGTCCTTCCATCCACTAACCCTAGAGACAGAGAGAGAGATGAAGTGTGGTATCCTGTGGTCAGTGCACTTCCAATAAACACAATGGCTAAAATTATGAAAGTGTTAAGTGCTGGGAAAAACCAGGGACAGGCTGTTTCCTAATGGGAAGGGACAGGGTGGGTCCTGAGCACATTAGCTGCCCTCTTCAGATGGAGTCCCCGGAACAGGGACTGGACACAGCAGTGGCCGCCTCATTCCCAGACAAATGTGGGGAAAGTGGCAGTTTAGGGAAAAACAAGGGTGATTAAGGGCTGGAGGAACCCATGAGTAAAGATGAAGAAATAATTCCGCACAGCTTGGCTAACTCATAAATCAAGGAAGATCACTCCATCTCCAAACACCGGCAAGGTGAAAGGAATCAAAGAGAAAGATGAGCTATTTAATGTGCATTTAAAAGTGAAACAATAGCCAGAATGAAGAGGGCGCTGAGAGCTGACAGGGACAGGCAGACCCACTGTGAAAAATCACCTCCCCAGAGAAAGGGGCCGGAACTGGGTGAGGTGTGGGGGCCAGGAAATTGGACACACCTCTAAAAAGGTGCCCCAGTGGGGGCGGGTGGGATCCGGCCGGGTCTTGGTGGGGGAGCATGCAATCTCATCCCAAGCTCCTGCTTCTTCTCCCACATCCCCTCTCCCGCCTCCCCTCCATCTCAGGAAGACAGGATGACAATTTGCAGAAGAAAGCAGCCTCCACAAACATCACAAGGTGTCCTAACAGGAGCCGAGACGCTGGGTTTGATTTGGGGCTGTGGCAGAGGGGCGATAATTGTCCCCAGGAAACCAATCCTAAAGGACAACGGTCCTGGGGACAGAGCAGCCGCTCCCTGCCTCTTCCCTGTCCCTCCCTCTGCCCTCACCTCAACACACACATAAAACAAGCAGTCCAAGTTTTAGTCTGGCATGCTTTTCAGAACTGCCTGCTGGCTTTATTTATTTATTTATTTATTTATTTATTTATTTATTTATTTAATTTATTTATCGTGGTACTAGGGGATGATCCCAGAGGCATTTCTACCTCCGAGCTACACCCACAGATTTTTATTTTGAAACAAGGTCTTTCTGTAGGTTGCTAAGGCTGGTCTCAAATTCTTAAACCTGTGATCCTCTTGTCTCAGCCTCCCAAGTACTGGAATTACAGGCATGTCCCACTGCACTTGGCTCGCCTGCTGGTTTTAAATGAGCTAAAGGAAAGTAATATAATACTCCTGGTTTGGAACTTTACATCTGTCCATTGATTACATGGCTGAGTAGGCTGACAGGACCCTTCTCATCCTCGAATTCATTCATCGAGCCAGTGAAGACGCCAAGCACAGACCATGGGCAAGGCAGATTTTGACAACCATACTTTAGTTCTGTAAGAGAATATCTTGATTTTAGGAAAGGGATGGTGAACTATTTCAGAGTTTAAAAAGAAGTTAGTATTATTATTGCCTCCCCATCACAATCCCCAGTACTGAGAAGTCAACCCAGGGGCATTCGACCTCTGAGCTACACCCCAAGCCCGCTAAATTGTTAAGGGCCATGCTAAGCTGCTGAGGCTGGCTGCAAACCTGGGATCCTCCTGTCTCAGCCTCCCAAGTACTGGGATTACAGGTGTGTACCACTGTGCCCAACTTTATTATTGTCTTTTAAGGCATGTATCCAACATCTGGAGGGTAAAAGGCTGACTGTGACAGGGTGAGGGAGGAGGATAGTGACTTTTTTTTTTAATTGGTACTCAGGGGCATTTTACCTCTGAGCTACACCCCAGCCCTATTTTATATTTGGAGAAAGGGTCTCAGTAAGTTGCTGAGGCTGGCTGTGAACCTGTGATCCTCCTGTTTCACCCTCCCAAGTACTGGGATTACAAGCCTACACCATCATGCCCAGACAAAGAGATGACCTTTAAGTAAAATGCAAAAGACAGAGAAGGAGCTCATAAGAAGAAGCAAAGATGAAGAGAAGGAAGAGTTTGTGGCATGGACAAAGGTATGGCGTGACATACTGCATAGGAACGGCCATGGTCAGCCCTGTGGACATCTGAGTCAGGCCTTCCCAGAGCTTCCAATGCACGAGGACAAGTGTGGATGAATACGTCATCGGTGTCGCACTCTGGAGAAACTTTCCAATGGCAGGCCCTGGCATTGGAAAGACAAAAAAAAAAAAAAATCCTCCCTACACACAATCCTTATCTGCATAACAGCCACTGTCTGTCTTGTGAGGTAGAGCATATGAATGTCATTTGGGTAAAAAATTCTGGAAAAAAAGTGTTGGGGGGACGGGGTGGGGATAGATTGCTTTTTCTTATCTCTATACTTCACCTTCATTTTTCTGGAAAAGAATTTTAAAAATCAGTTTGAGCTCAGAATAGCTTAGAGTTGGGCTGAGCAAACTCAGTTTCACAGGGGTTTAGGAGCAGGTCCTCTGTGGGCACACTGTGCTAGGCTCTGGGAACAGTGACAAAAGATGTGGTCCCTGCCCTCTCGGTGGAGCACTGCGTGGCGATCAAGAAGAGCTTCTCAGAGTGAGTTTTCAGCAAGAGAAGAAGGATATGAATTGTCAACCAGCTGGGCCTGCAGGACTGGGATTCTGCAGGCCTGCCCTTGACCTCTAGCGGCTATGTTTGGCCTCCACGTGGCTGGTACCCAAGCATTAGGCCACTGATGTTAAGAGGAAAACAGATGCAAAGAAGAAAGGGCCTTCTAGCTGTCATGGTGGCTCCCACTTGTAATCTCAGTACTTGGAAGATTAACACAGGAGGATTCCAAGTTCGAGGACCTCAGCAACTTAGTGAGACTCAACAAATTAGTGAGACCCCGTTTCCAAATAAAAAAATAAAATAAGGCTAGATGTATAGCTCAGAGGTAGAATGCCCCTGGGTTCATTCTCCAGCACCAAACACACATACACACATACACACACACACACACACACACACACACACACACACACTAAAATAAATTTTAAAAAATTTTAAAGAGAGATCTTCTAAAGAGATTATTGACCTTCAACAGTACCAAATCTGTTATAAGAATGTAAAGACATGAAATTGGTCAGGAAAATTAGAGGCCAGTCTCATTCAAACACATAGATGTGAAAATTCTAGAAACTGAATTCAGTAGTATTTAAAAAAGATAATACATCATGATCAAGTTGAGTTAAGCCTAGAAATACCAGGGTGATTTAACAACAGAAAATAATTCATAGATAAAGGAGAAAAAGCATATGATTAAATAGTTGCAGGAAAAGAAACCATTTGCTTTTTCATCATCAATTCATAATGAAATTTCTTACCTTATAATTAAAGAAAAAGAGAAAAGTATAGCTTCACAGTGAAAGGGTAGAAGCATTCCTTTCAAAATCAGGAACAAAA
>PVLC010048962.1:0-10542 GCA_004027655.1 Graphiurus murinus | reverse complement strand
CGTGGTGGCGCACGCTTGTAATCCCAGCATTTGGGAGGCTGAGACCGGAGGATCCGGGTTCGCGGCCGGCCTCAGCTACTTAGTGAGGCACTCCGCAACTTAGTGAGACCCGGTTTCAAAGTAAAGAATAAATAGGGCTGGGGGTATAGCTCGGAGGTAGAACGCCCCTGAGTTCAATCCCCAGTACCGCAAAAAAAAATAAAATAAAATAAAATAAAATAAAATAAAATAAAGCTGAGGGTGTTCAGAGGTAGAATGCACCTGGGTTCAATCCCTAGTACAAAAAAAAAAAAAAAGAAAAGAAAAAAAACAAGCAGAAATGTTGAAGAAGGCTTTTGACAGTGGGAATCTTCAGCAGGGGAGAGGGTTAAGCTGATTAATATGGGGTATCATTGTAGAAGTATCTAAATCCATGGATTTAGATTTAAATCCCTTTGAACCCCACTATAAGACTCAGAGTTGTGGGACTAGAGTTTAGAGAATGCCAAAATTGACATCTGAGTCTTTTGAAATTGGAAGCAAGGTAGCATACAACTCTAACCCTAGTACTCTGGAGGCTGAGCTAGGCGTCTTAGCAATTTAGTGAGAGCCTATTTCAAAATAAAAGGATTGGGGTAAGCTAAAAGTAGAATGCCCCTGAGTTCAATTCCTAGTACCAAAAAAAAAAAAAAAAGAACCAGGCAATATTCTAAAAGACCACAACATGGGGATATTGTGTCAAGGAACATTAATCAGCTAAAAATCTTTTTTTTATATTAAAAAATAATAATTTAAGCCAGACATGGTGGCACATGCTTGTAATCCCAGTACTTGGGAGGCTGAAATAGTAGGATCACAAGTTCATGGCAAACCTCAGCAATTTAATGAGGCCCTCTACAACTTAATGAGACCCTGTTTAAAAATAAAATAAAAAATAAGATAGGGCTGATGGTATAGCTCAGATAGAAAGCCCCTAAGTTCAATCCCCAGTACCAAGAAATTATTACTTTGGTTTATAATCCCATGACCCAGATTGCCCAGATTAAGTAATAATAATTAACATTAATGTTTGTATTAAGTTAAAAAGAAAACCAGTTTATCTATATTCAAAATAAGAAAAGACTTCTAAATTTCATCTTGCCTTTTGCACTTAGTAATACATGTTGCATATTTTTCATTTCAGCCCATATATCTCCTCATTCTTTCTGTCATATACTGTAATTTATTTAAGCAATCTTGTAATTTACACCGGTGGTTTTCCAGTTTTTTTCTGTTTCAAATGGCCATAGATATCTTTATACATGTATCTAGATGACCCTTTAGAGGTATTTATAAAGGGTAAATTTTTAGCAGTAAAATTGCTAGATTAGAGTGAACCACATCTGGCATTTTAGTAGATATTTATAAAATCATCCTCCATAAAACTTGAATTGGAGCAAATGTGCTATTTCTAATAATTTCTGCTTCTTTTTTAATTTCCCTCTTCTGTTGCCATCCATCTCCCTGTTATCTATCGGTCTGTGTCTCTCTCTGAATATCTAAATGCCCTCCATTAACAAAGAGGAGAGGTGAATGGATGAATAAATTGTGATGTATTTACCTTCACCATATTATACATACACACGTATTTCATGATGGAATATTTGGCAGTAATGAAAATGAGAAAACTAGAACTGTGTGCATTAACATACAGTTACATAAATTTAACCATGTTGGAAGTAGAGTAGCAATTGCAGAAGAATACAATTAAAGGTCTACTTCCTTCTTACAAGAATTTTATTTTAACTGCAAAACATTACTGCATATATATAATTTTAAAATATTCACATATGGCTAAAGACACATAGGGAACTGGTAACACCAAATAGAGGTAGTCACTACTACTTGGTGAACAAGGGAGCAGGATGCGATTAGGGAAGATGCACAAAAGCTTCGCTATTATTTAAGCTGGAGTGTAGATATATGAGATTTCCTTTATTATTATGTCTCTTTATATTTTGAAGTACTTACTAAAAATCAAGAACATTTATAATTATTGACCCTACGGGTTATTATAATTCCTCTTTCCTAAATTAGAAAAACAAAATTAGAATGTTTTATATTTCTCTAATAAAAAAATAGAGGTTTACTGATTTATCACAGGAATGATTTCATTTTTCTTTTTTAAATCAGAAGCCAGCAAGAGAAAAAGAATTCTGTCACTCTTTACCCTCAATATAGATGCATCATAATAGACAATTCAGCCATTTTTCTAGACTAGTTAGATCATAGTTACATTATCTATATCCAAAATCTTTAAAACTGTATTCTCATTATTTTCACCTGACTTTCTTAACATATAAAGTGATGTTTCGTAATATTTCTGTATTAGTATCAGTGGCATAAGGAAATAGAGTAACAGAATTAAAATTGATTTTTTTTCCCCTCAAGCCGATATGTTTAAAATACTACTGAAATTTTTTTCAGGTTAAGAAATGTACCATTTTTAAAGTTGGTAATATCTACTTTTAACACTTTAAATTCTTTGTAGATGAAATTGACAGTTCTTCAATGTCAGACGATGATAGAAAAGAGATTGTAAACATTCAGACTTGGATAAACAAGCCAGACATCAAGCATCATTTTCCTTGTAAAGAAGTGAAAGAAAATGGACACATGTTTCCTAGGTACTTTTAAAAATGTCTTCTTCAGAAATAAAATTGAACCAGGCATAGTGGCGCATGCTTGTAATCCCAGTACTTGGAAGACTGAAACAGGAGGATCACAGGTTTGCAGCTAGCCTCAGTACTTAGTGAGATCCTCCTCAGATTAGACCCTGTTTCAAAGTAAGGAATAAAAAATAGGGCTAGGAGTGTAGCTTGGAGGTAGAATGCCCCTGAGTTCAATCCACAGATTCACCAAAAAAAAAAAAAAAAAAAAAAAAAAAAGTAAAATTGCAGTTGGGGAAGTTAATAATATAAAACTACACTTTTATTTATCACAGTATAATTTTCTTGTGTCAGCTTATATTCTGTGTTTTGATTTTTAAAAATATATAATTTTTATTTTGGAAATTTTTAAACAAAAAATGTTGAGACTAGTACATTGCACACGTTTCTAATACTTTTATAGATTCATCAACTATTAACATCTTTTCATACCACCCTACCTGCATATATATCTGCACAAATATACCTACACTTCTTTCATCAAATAATTCAAAGAAACTTAATATGACATTTCACCCCTAAATATTTCAGCATAAATATCCTAAGAATAAGAGCATTTTTCTATACAACTCCAAGGCCATTACCCCATCTAAACATTTTTTTAAATTAATATCACTCAACATACAGATCCTACTGAGAATTTTCAAAGCTGGGCATGGTGGTGCGCACCTGTAATCCCAGTACTTGGGAGGCTAAGACAGGAGGATCTCAAGTTCGAGGCCAGCTTCAGCAACTTAGCAACACTCTGTTTCAAAATAAAATATATAAATATATATATCTTATATATAAAGTATAAAAATAGGCCTGGCGGTGTATCTCAGAGGTAGAACGTCCCTGGGTTCAGTCCCCAGTACCCTACCCCCCGACACACACAACACACACAAAAGAATTTTCAGTGTCCCCAAAGTATGGACTTCTTTTCTTCTGGATCCATGATCTGGTTGTGGTTCACAAGTTGCATTTGTCTGTCGTGTCTGCTAAGTGAGGACCCAGTGTACAATAGTACTTGCCCCTTCCTGCTCACTTCCCCTTTCTCCTCATGAGAGTAGACTCTGTCACTACTAAAAGTGAACTTAGATACAAGGGAGCTATTAATAATTCTGTGCTCAATTTGCCTTCAGGATGCAATTATAGAATATTGTAAAATAGTCTATATTTTATAACTTTTTATTATTTCCTTATAAAATATGTAAGGAAACTCAACTATTTAATGATGTTTTATATTAGATAGAGACTATGGTGTGTTGACTGAGAATAATTGCAAATATAGATAGACCAAAAGGTAGTATACTCTCTTTCAATAAAAATTATTTTAGTGATTCATAATATTATATTGAACTTATACCTTGTTTTTTAAATAGTTGCATATGTAATTAATTACATATAATTATAAAACACTAATTTTGCATCAATTAAAGGAAAATTAAAATCTATTATGTAGTTAATTTATAGATTATTATATTTTTGAACAACAATAATTTCATTTAGAACTACAGACTTTTTACATTTGGGGCTGTTGAAGCAATACATTTCTTGAATTATATATATTTAAATTTTATTTTTCTTATAATGCTCTTTTTTCTTTCAAGTCATCTGTTGGTTACTGCAACACATATGTACTGTTTAAGGGAGATTCTTTCACGGAAAGGATTGGCTTATATACAGTCTCGACAAGCACTAAATTCTGTAGTTAAAATCACTTCCAAAAAAAAACATCCTGAGCTAATTACCTTCAAATATGGAAACAGCAGTGCTTCAGGAATAGAAATCTTGGCTATCGAAAGGTAAGATTTTCTTAGGATGATATTGTTTGAATTACTGCAAGTCATTAATAAGCAGAGTTTTTTTTTCTCTAATGGGGAATGGTGGTGGAATAGGATATTTGAAACACACAGTATCCTTTGCTATAATTTTCTCCCCAATCCCTTGTATATGATATGTGGTTTAACCATGAGTATGTGATTTTGTTAAGAACCATAGCTAATTTCATAAACGTTTTGACACAAGGGTCTTTAAGAATAATCTAAGCCAAACAGGGTGGCCCACACCTGTAATCTCAGTACTTAATCTCAGTACTAGGGAGGCTGAGACAGGAGGATCGCAGGTTCGCGGTCAGCCTCAGCAACTTAAATGAGGCCCTCTACAACTAAGTGAGACCATGTTTCAAAAATAAGAAGTAAAATAGAGCTGAGGATGTAGCTTGTAGGTAGAATGCCCCTGGGTTCAACCCCTAGCACCATAAGTAAATAAATAAATAAATAATATTCAGCTGAGAGTGTGACTCGGAGGTAGAATGCCCCTGGATTCAATCCCCAGTACTGAAACAAAAACCCAAGAATAATCTATATTGATGCTGCACTAAATGCTGATTTGGAATGAAATAAACTGTCTTCGAGTATGTCTGTTTTAATATTTTTCTCATTAAACAATTTTTTTTTTTTTTTGTCAGACTGTCAGTGAACTAAGCTATGTGCTGAGTGATGTTATGCAGTTTGAGCATCCCTATTCAGAAAATTTGAAATGCTCCAAAATTGAAAACATTTTGAGTGCTAACATGATACCCTACATGGAAAATTTCACACCATGACTCTTGGGTTTCATTAATTAAATTATTTAAAATTATCTTCAGGCTATATATCTATGGCTTATGTGAAACATAGTGAATTTTGTGTTTAGAATCAGGTTCCATACCCAAGATATCTCTTTATGTATATGCAGGTATTGCACCGTCCAAAAAAATCTGAAATCAAAACACTTCAGGTCCCCAGCATTTCAAATAAAGGATACTTAGCCGTTAGCTAATTTATAATCTGGTACAAGCTTCTCCTCATCTCATTGTAGAACAGTAAAAAACAGTTCATGTACTGGCACAAGTGTTGTAGACCACACTCATCTTGGTACTCAACCATCTTTAATCCTTACATAATGTGAAGCCCAGAGGGGTTGAATGATTTCCCAAATTTTTAAAAAGATTTCTTTTTGTGGTACTAGGGATTGAACCCAGTGGTATTCTGCCTCTGAGCTACATATCTAGCCTTTTTATATTTTTATTGTTTGAAACACTAGGTTCCTGAGACTGATTTTGAACCTGCAGTCCTCCTGTCTCAGCCTCCCAAGTACTGGGATTACAGTCGTGTGCCACTACACCTGGCTGATTTTCCAGATCTTGACACCTAGTTTGTGACAGAACCAAATATAGCACTTATGATTTCTGACCTGCATTTCTTTCCATCTTGTGTCAGTTTGGGTTGTTCTCATCATGAATCTGTACTATTATATGTACCTCATTAAAAGAAAGTAATACCAGCCAGGCATGGTGGCACAAGCCTGTACTTCAGTACTTGGGAGGCTGAGACAGGAGGATTGCAGGTTTGAGGCCGTCCTCAGCAACTAACAAGACTGTTTCAAAATTTAAAAAAAATAAAAAAAAAAGACTAGGGTTGTAGCTCAGAGCTAGAATGCCTCTGGGCTCAATCTTCAGTACTCCCCAAAAAGGAAGTTTTAAAGATTTTTCTATAAATTTTGCTAAAGAAATCGAAGTTATTATATATAAGTCAGCATTTATTTTAAATCTAGAGTTTTGAAAGGTAGTCATAGTAGTTGATAAATTAGCCAGATTCCCCTCCCACTTTGTTTTTAGATACAGTTCTCTATACTACCTTGTATTTGTACCACTTACAGATGATACAGAATTTTTTTTTTTTTTTTTTTTAAGCCAGGTTCATGATGGCATATGCCTGTAATCCCAGCAATTTGGGAGGCTGAGGCAAGAGAATCATAAGTTCAAGGCCAGCCTTGGCAACTTAGCAAGACCCTGTCTCAAAATAAAATAGAAAGGGGCTGGAGATACAGTTCGGTGGTATACAAAAGTATTTGTATGTTCCTAGAAAGGGAAATTAATATTTAATTTACTGTGTTGATATTTTGTAATCATTACCATACATTAAAATATATATATATTTCAGCCAGACATGGTGGTACATGCTTGTAATCCCAGTACTTGGGAACCAGACACAGGAAGATCCCAGATTCCTAGCCAGCCACAGCAACTTTTCAAGGCCTACTGCAACTTAGTGAGAACCTGTTTCAGAATAAAAAATAAAATAGGGCTGGGGTGTAACTCAGAGGTAGAATGCCCCTGGGTTAAATTCCTACTACTACCAAATAAATAAATAAATAAATAAATAAATAAATAGATAAAATAAAATCAGGTCCTAGAATTCTCTTATTTTTGTACATAACTTTCTGTAAAATTGGGATAACTGAGCTGGGCATGGTGGTACATATCTGTAATCCCAGTACTTGTGAGGCTGAGCAGGAGGATCACAGGTTTGAGGACTGCCTCAGTAACGTAGTAAAACTCAGCAACCTAGCAAGACCTTGCTTCAAAATAAAAAAAGATAAAATAGGGTTGGGGGTATAGCTTGAAGGTAGAGAGCCCCTCCCTGGTTTCAATCCCCAGTACCCCCCCACCCCCCCCACACACAAAATTGGGATAACTGTACCTATTTTATACATCTGTTTTAGGAAACTTAAATTCTTGTGTAAGGTCATGCTATTCAGTATTAGAGTTGTCACTGTTTTTGGAATTAGACACCATCAAATTATGACTTTGCTGCTGATTAAATTATATCTATGCTGGGAAGCAGGTATTTGGTTTTTATTGTATTTTATTATCTAGCTTTTATGTATATTTAATAGTTCAAAGAATTTTGGCTCTGTACTATATGAAAAATCATATTGCTTTTACGTTTAGATTTCTTTCAAAGTAAACTTCTGATACCTACTGAAATGAGTTGTGGAAAGAACACAGGAGGGCATTTCTTGTGGCTTTGTGGGTCCAGAAAAGCTTTCCACCAGAGGTGACATCTCCACTGAATCCTGAAGGGAGAACACTATATTAATAAGTATTTTTCTTTCTTTAGGTATTTGATTCCAAATGCAGGGGATGCTACCAGAGCCATAAAACAACAGATCATGAAAGTTTTGGATGCTTTGGAAAGTTAATATAAAAGAAAATTATTTAAATGAAATTAAGACAACCAAGAGAAACATAAACATATTTCCTGACTGAATACTAAACAGAGACCTTTCATTTGCTCATGGGGGTGCTTGAATAGCAGGTCTACATGTAAATTATTATAACCAATCTCTGGATAGTTAAATTTTTAAAAACTTTTCGCTTGCATTTTCGGTTTTATAAAATGATTTATTATAAAGGCCAATTATTAAATGACTTTGAAGTAACTGTATGCCCCTGTGGACCAAGGATACAGAATGCAGTTCTGTTTTGAGAGCTGTCTTAAGGGAACATGCATCATTTTTCAGGTTTTAAAACCACTATACACATACATATTGCAATGTCTTCACTGAAGTTAGAGCTAGAATTAGTTGAAGAGACTTTGTTAATTGCTACATTTAGTTTTATCCACTGAACAATATCAGAAACTAAAGCATAGGTTAATAATTAGTTCACAGTTTCTCTTATGAATAATGAAATCTTTTTAGTGAAGTGGATGAAGACTCTAGTCAATTCAAAATGCAGTCCAGCTAATGAAGTATTAAAACAACCATTTCTAAGTCATCTTTGCTCCAGTAGGTAATTATTTGTACACCAAGTGCTTCAGAAATACTAAACTTCATCCTGATGGTTTCTAAGGAGCAGTTGAAAGTGTTACAATAAATAGGTAGGCATGTTAAGATTAAATTAGCATTTTGGAGACAGAATTGTGTCTGTAAAATATCATTGGTCTGTATTACAAGTGGATTATTTGATTTAGGATATTTCAAAACAAGTGTTGAGCACATACTGACTTATCCTCCTAGAGTCGATGGTCTGTGACCACACTAATATCTACTTAAACAAAAGCCAAGTAACCAGAGATCTGTATAGACATCAGTTGTTTTTTATAACATTCCCTGGATTTTTTTTTTTTTTTTTTTTTTTTTTTTTGGTTTTCTTATTAAAGTTTCAGGGGTTTGAAAATTTCATTCTTTTAATGTGACGAAACTAAAGTTATCTGCTTTTTTGCAGCTTTCTTAGCTTAATTTACTATGGCCCATATAAATTACATGTGGCGAAAGATCCAGAAACATATTTGAGGACATGGGAAGATTTTGAAAAATCTATTTGGGAAATAGTAAACCCAATCTGTCACACCTTAAATGTCATAGATCATCTCTAAGGAGTTGAAGGAAATGTCTAGATGTGCCCTGTTAATAGCCAGTTATTTTAATTTGCTTAATGGAAATCAAGTAAATAAAAGACAACATAATTTAAGAAATTTTATTCTGATGTCTAAATAAAAGCAGTTTATTTGAGTGGTTGAAGACATTTGCATGAAATAGCACCTGGTGTGATACTTGGTGTTTATAACTCTCCTGTTCTGACACTTTTCCCCTTTTCTTGGTGCCCCCTTTAGAAATGTGCTGAAGTCTGGTTATTTTTTTTTTTTTTTTTTTTTTTTTTTTTTCCCATTTCAGTCATGGGACTTTTTTCATAATATTAATGTAAAGATGTTTGTGTTACTGTTTATAAATGACAATTGTAAATAAATGGTACAGTTTGCTCAAAACTTTTCTTAAAGACAATGTCTCTCTTTCTTCTTTAATTTTCATTTGAAAAAATATATTAGCTGAGCATTGTAGTGCGCATCCATTGTCCCAGCTACTCTGAAGGCTGACAAGATCAATTGAGCCCAGGAGTTAAGAGGCAAGCCAGGGCAACCTAATAAGACCCTACCTGTTGAAAAAAATCACTAATGATATTAAATGGTAGTAAATGGCTACTACCTTGAACCACTTAACCTCTATGAACTTGAGTTTTCTCATCTGAAATAACAAACACCAGTTAGAAGATTGATTTATACTAATTGGACTGCAGATGTTGCAACATTATGAGATTGGTGTTACTTTCTCTGCTTCTCAGAAGAGAAAATCAAGACCCAAAGAAATTGAATGGAAAGAGAAAGTATTCCTTCTTTTCTCCCCAATCCCTGGGAATTATTATTGCTTATTAAAATATTATCTTAAGTGTCTTTGCTGGGGAGGGGTTGTAGTGGTGCATACCTATGATCTCAGGTACCTAGGAGGCTAAGACTGGAACATTTCAAGTCATGGCCAAGCTGGGCAACTTAGCAAATATAAATATAAATAGGGCTAGATATGATGTAGCTCAGTGGTAGCGTGCTTGTCTAGCATGCTTGAGGTCCTGGATTTGATACCCAACACTGCAAGAAAAATAAAAACTTAAAAATAAATTGACAATTTGACATGGAAAAATCCCCATGAGTCGAATGAGTAATGAAAGTAATCTCAATTTTACCATTAGCATCTTAAACTTAAAATTTTAAAAAGCTGGGTATGGTGGTGCATGCCTGTAATCCTAGTACTCAGGAGTCAGAGACAGAAGAATCACAGGTTCAAGGTCAGCCTCAGCAAAAAAAAAAAAAAAGAATGGCTGGATGTGTATCTCAGAGTAGAATGCCCTGGGTTCAATCCTCAGTACAAAAAGAAACAAAAAATATTGGAATCCGGGTATGGTAGTATACACTTGTAATTCCAGTACTTGGGAGGCTGGGACAGAAGGATTTCAGGTTCGAGGCCAGAGTGTCCTATCTTAGCGAGACCCTGTTTCAAAATAAAAAAGCAGCCAGGTGTGGTGGCGCATGCTTATAATCCCAGCATTTGGGAAGCTGAGACAGGAGGATCCGGGTTCGAGGCCAGCCTCAGCTACCTAGTGAGGCCCTCCGCAACTTAGTGAGACGCTGTTTCAAAATAAAGAATAAAAAATAGGGCTGGGGGTGTAGCTCGGAGGTAGAATGCCCCTGGAGTTCAATCCCCAGTACCGCAAAAA